>VDFB02213878.1:0-12480 GCA_007258455.2 Sequoia sempervirens
TACATAATAAGAGTTTGTGTATGATTTGTATTATCCAACCTACTGAATTCTATTAGCTAGAAACAAAAATCCCATGCACTGTCTGGATTAATGCATTGTTTGGTTAGTTTATTTGATGAATATAATGGAACAATGAGCTGTCGCGATTCAAGTGCAAACTTAGCAAATGAAAGGAGGACCAATAGAATCGACAGGCTAAGCAATGAAAGGAGGACTGATAAAATTCAAAGGCATACTGTTATCGCCATTCCTTCTGTGAAATTACAATCTTTGGAACAGTGCCATATTCGCTCCAAGTCATACTGCTGTGGTCATTCCTTCCCTGAACTTACAATCTTCAGAACAGGGTAAGCTTCCTAAACATATAAGATGGAATGATTCTGACTCTGAAGACGATTAATATTGTTATTGACGAAGTGCCGAGTAATAGGTTAAGCTGGAATTGAAAGGAGAAGCTATGGCTTTACAAGGATAGAGTCATCCTATGATTGCTTTCCACAGATTGATGGTTTGGTGGTGACCAAAACGACATTATGGAAGTTTAATAGCCATCTTCTGAAGGGTGTCAGTTGAGATAACCCTTGGCAATGCCATAAAGTGTTGAGTACAGCAAAGTACTTGCTTACAATTTGTAAGCTATCTCTTTACCCTGGTTTATGGGGTTGTAATGGAGGAAATGAAAGCTTGATCGAGTAAATCAAGGAGTCTATTTGGTTCACATGCAATTAAGTGTACGATGTGGCTATTTGTCCATAAAATGCCTATCAGTTGCTTGCATGTTGGCAATGATCAAGAACATGCAAAATATCATAGTAAGTGCATTACAACTGTGATATTGCCACGATCGAGATGTTTTTGCAGAAAACAGTGTAACCCTGAGAAGCTTGTGATGCTATCTCGCAAAGCAAGCTGTTTATAATTTTTTTTCAAAATTCAATTAGTTTGACAGAGTGTGGAGGCTATATTTGTTCTGAAATACAGTTTATGAAACAAGCTTGAGGAACAACCGCTAGTGGTATGGCCTCTATGATGACATCTATAGGAGGTAAAGGTAACATTGACAACCAAAATTGCCAAGTGATGTACTGATGTGAATTTGGATTCAAACACATTGAGACCAACCAAGTTGTCAAATCAAAACTTTAACAGCAAACACCCAGTATCACTGCTGCAAAGTAATATTGCACTGAACACACAATAAAGAATAGCTGTTAAGTAGTATTGTTTCCTCATAAAATACATCATTTGTGGAGAAACAATTACTACTTGACAGATTATAAGTTTACAGAACAAACCCTTCTTGTCAGAGCCTTAAGACCATTACTTGCATCATTATTGTTGGTACCTGTGTAAACTATGAAGCTCTAATTGCGTTCAGTCCTTACTTAAGATTGGTACATGTGTATGCTGCTTTAAGTTCTTTAGCATGACCACGTGGGTAAGGGAATGTTTATGAAGCAAACGTAGTAAACGAGTTCCCTTTTAACTATCAGAATGTAACAAGACTTTGTATATGAGTGACCACTTTCAATTTAGAATGCCATTAGCTCACAGTAGGTATGAACAGTAGTTAAAAAAAGTATGCCAAAAAATGGTCACTTGGTGATGCTTAGCTACGCATGGTAACTGTGATTTCCTTCCCTGTAAGGACCTGTAGGCAAGGTTGAAAAATAAACTCTATAGTAAGTTCCTTTGGAAAGTGTTAAGAGAAAAAAATGTGTGTTCCTTTCAAAACAAGTTGATCAAGGGGCCTAATACAGCTGCACTAAATGAAAACTTCCAAATTGAAGGACCACTGGCTATGTGATCTCAAAAGCATCCAATTGCTACACCTATAAGTTAGCAACTATCAAATCCTGATTCCTAGATGTCTTAAACAGCCTTCGGACAAGTCTGGCTTACAGTTATACCACAGGCATCCATTCATGCTTTTCTTAATGCATCATGAGGAAAGGAAAACAGCCACAGTATGTAGGGACCTTCGAAAAACACCCAAGTTGCCAATACAAAACTTTTTGATTGCCTAGATATTAAGCCTTTTTCAAAACAAATAAAATTATAAAAGTGTCGCCATGGCAGGATGCAAAATATTTCAAGAGTAATGTGATCATTGAGTATCACTCCTCTTTGTCCAAGTTACTACTAGGAATCTATGGCAGTGGGAAACTAACCCTATATGAGTGGGAATATACTTGGGCTTCAAGAAGAAAGAAGAGGGATATTTGAAACATTAACTTAATCACAAATTTTATAATTTTAAATTTCATCTTTAGAATTGACGACAAATAGCATACAAAATTCAACCACAGCTGAAGTGCAGCATTTCTGTGCATTTCAATTTTTGTTTGATGAAGCTAAGCTCTTCCTTATGAATACTACCATTCTATCAACAAACTCTCCATTCAGGAAGAAAGGACATATGCAATGGCAATTTAAATTTGAATAGAAAAATAAAAAATATGAGCAGGGAATCAAAATATGCATTATCAAATCAGAGACGAGAGAGGAAAACTGGACTTGAGATATGAATCAAGGCCATGGATTATAAACTCCTTATGTCTATCACATCATGAAGTACATTATTGACTCCATAGTGACTTTATACATCAATAAACAAAATGTAACTACCAGTTGCACAAGAAGAGAATGTAAGGAGTTTGCAGTATTCTTATCTTCAGCAGAAGCCAAAGTAAGTTCCGGCTGCACATTCAGAGATCCATCCAAGGCATTTTGTAGGCCTAGGGCTTTGAGTGCCAAGTGAGCTGCCTTCTGGGCAGAAACCATCATTGCTTGGAAGGTGGGTCCCTGCATTTGACCACATATTAGTATAGTTAGCTTATGAAACTGTACAAATGTAAATATAGGTCGGGAAAAGAAATAGATCAGGACAGGGAAAGGGAAATAAATACAGAGCAGTGTAGAGGAAATAATTACAAAGCAGTGCTGCGGAAATACACATAGAGCAGCACAAGGTTAAAAAGCATAGCAGAAAAAGGGCAGGTGAAATAAATGCAGAGAAGTGCAAAGGGAAAAATATAGAGCCGCATAAGGTAAACAAAATGCAGAGCAAAAAAACAACAAAATATACAGCGCATTGCGGGGTAAAAGTTACAGAGCAATGAAGAGGGAAAATATACTGACAGAAATTCCCAAATTGTGCTGCAATGCATAAGTATTTGGCACTTTATGTCTGCCTTCGTTATAAGAAAACAATCGACTAAAAGCCAGAGACATTTGTTTTAAGTTGCAGTTCAGCAGTCTCACTGGAACAGTCTCGACCATCATCACCATCATGAGACTGCATGCCGTTAGACAAGTTAAGAAATAATTCCATTTTAATAACATGAAGATCTCAAATTTATCATGAAAAAATGCAACCCAAATCTTTCAAGGAAGACTCACCCTAGTCAGATGTTGGGTTATTCTGTAGTTATAGTAGAGAAGGTTGTGTCTTCTTCTGTGAAGATCTTCATTGTGTCGTCTCCTCCGAAGTTTCTCATTTCCCATTCTGAAGGAACTCCTACCAGCTCCTTCTGCCTGCTGTAGAATGCTAACTCCATCTTACCAGGAGTTTCTTCTCTGTTGTACCCCATTCCTGTAACAGAACATGTATATCAGCTTAATGCATTCTCTACTACAAGTGATTGAAAACAATAAGATTTGACAAAAATCAGACTCAGAACTTACCATGACAATAGGAAAGGTGAGCCGCCGATGTTAATTGAGAGACTCAAACGTCGAACTCCGTCTTCAATAGTAAAGAGTAAGAAGCCGTGCGTCCATTTACATTGTGCACATGGACAAAGCTTCCATGCCTACTGAATTCAATTCACACGTGGATTCGATGGAAGCTTTGTCACAATGTAAATGGAATTCAGTAGGATGGAAGCTTTGTCCATGTACAATGTAAATGGACGCACTCTCCTGCACTCAAATCACAACCAGACCCGAACTCTTTACTCTTATGGTTTACTCCAACTCAATATGCATTTCAATCACTCTAACCCGGTAGAATTTATAACATTTCCTATTTGAATGCTGATTAAGAATAATCAATTTATAAATTGATCTTTTAAATACTAATAAAAAACAACCATCAATTTGTTGCAGATGCTAGTCACACTTTTTGTATTAGTCCTTTCAATGATTACATTTCGTCGAGTACTGAATGATCCGGATTAGAATGGCAAAGGCTACCCAGCCCCCAAAACAGCATGGGGCATGGGATGCCGATGCATCTACATACCTGACGGTCCGTACGATGCTGCAGGCGTCAGGTAATTTTTTTGTTTACGGTGCCTATTTACTTTTTTTTAATGATTTTATGTTTTTTTAGTTTTAAGTTTCAAGATTAAAATATGTGTATGATTTTTATTTTATTTTAGTTTTAAGTTTCAAAATTAAAATGTGTATAATTTTTATTTTAGATTTGGTTTTTTTTCTTAAATATAATATATTATAGAGTATGTAATGTTATATATAAATTTAGGTTTTTTTCTATATTATATTTTATATTTTATTTTTTACATTATATTTTTAATATATAACATTACACATTTTATAATATATTTATCAAAATAAACATAATATTCTAGTAAAATAATGTAATATAATGTATATTTTAGGTTATTAGAAATTCATATTTTTAATATATAATATAGGATAAATATTAAACATATTATGTAATACTGTAATAAATATATGTAATATTTTTTATATAAATATAATTATATTAATATATATTGTAAATTTATATATTTAAAATATATTTATAAATTTAGTTTTTTTTTCTATATTATACTTAAAGAAAAAAGCCTAAAATATAAATAATGTAATATAATTTATATTTTATGTTTTTTTCTAATAAAATAATGTAACATATATTTGTGGTAAATGTAGTATAATTTATATTTTAGTTTTTTTCTTTTCTTTAAGTATAATATAGAATGTTTATTTTGGTAAATATATTATAGAATGTGTAATGTTATATATTAAAAATATAATGTAAAAAATAAAAAATAAAATATAATATAGAAAAAAATGTAAATTTATATATAACATTACATATTCTATAATATATTTAACACAAATATATGTTACTATATTTATATTAATATAATTATATTTATATAAAAATATTACATATATTTATTACATTATATTTGTATTACATAATATTTTTAATATTTATACTATATTATATATTAAAATATAAATTTCTAATAATCTAAAATATAAATTATATTACATTATTTTATTAGAATATTATGTTTATTGTGATAAATATATTAGTATAATTTATATTTTAAGTTTTTTTTCTTTAAGTATAATATAGAATGTTTATTTTGGTAAATATATTATAGAATGTGTAATGTTATATATTAAAAATATAATGTAAAAAATAAAAAATAAAATATAATATAGAAAAAAATGTAAATTTATATATAACATTACATATTCTATAATATATTTAACACAAATATATGTTACTATATTTATATTAATATAATTATATTTATATAAAAATATTACATATATTTATTACATTATATTTGTATTACATAATATTTTTAATATTTATACTATATTATATATTAAAATATAAATTTCTAATAATCTAAAATATAAATTATATTACATTATTTTATTAGAATATTATGTTTATTGTGATAAATATATTAGAATAATGTTATTTTAGGTCTTTTTTCTTTAAGTATAATATAGAATGTTTATTTTGGTAAATATATTATAGAATGTGTAATGTTATATATTAAAAATATAATGTAAAAAATAAAATATAAAATTTAATATAGAAAAAAACCTAAATTTATATATAACATTACATATTCTATAATATATTTACCACAAATATATATTACATATATTTATATTGATATAATTATATTTATATAAAAATATTACATATATTTATTACATTATATTTGTATTACATAATATTTTTAATATTTATACTATATTATATAAATATATATTATATATTAAAAATATAAATTTCTAATAATCTAAAATATAAATTATATTACATTATTTTATTAGAATATTATTTTTATTGGGATAAATATATTAGAATAATATTATTTTAGATTTTTTTCTATTTATATTTTAGGTCTTTTTTCTTCAAATATAATATAGAATGTTTATTTTAGTAAATATCTTATAGAATGTGTAATGTTATATATTAAAAATATAATGTAAAAAATAAAAAATAAAATATAATATAGAAAAAAAAACCTAAATTTATATATAACATTACATACTCTATAATATATTATATTTAAGAAAAAAAACCAAATCTAAAATAAAAATTATACACATTTTAATTTTGAAATTTAAAACTAAAATAAAATAAAAATCATACACATATTTTAATTTTGAAACTTAAAACTAAAAAAACATAAAATCATTAAAAAAAAGTAAATAGGCACCGTAAACAAAAAAATCACCTGACGCCTGCAGCATCGTACGAACCGTCAGGTATGCAGACGCATCGGCATCCCATGCCCCATGTGCTGTTTTGGGGGGCTGGATAGCCTTTGCCGATTAGAATGGGTGGGAGTAGGAGAGAGTGGGCGAGTCTGACCTCATTTCTCGCAGCGGCTATCCAGCCATCAGGATGCACCATAGGCATCCGATGGCGTTATGTGCATAAAGCATGAATTATTGGCGCAGCTGTAGCTGTTCGCTGACTTTGTCAGAAACGTCAACAAAATTAATGTTTTAGCTTTTTCTGGGAGATTCTCTTTAGCCCGCCAAATCTTCAAATTTTAATTGATGTTAATGTCTTCTGTCATTCCGGGTTACGGATTTAGCCATTTCTGCTCTCCACAAAACCATTTCTGCGCTGCACAAAACCATTTCTGCTATCTCCTTCCGGCGAGTTGGTGGTTGTTATCTCCACGGGAGAAGGCAGTTGGTAGGGTAAGGTTTGAGATTTGCATTTTTAGAGCTTCCTGTGCTTCTGAACGGAGACTTGTGGCGAAGCACAGTGGTGACATCTTCAGTTTTTTCTGCTCAAAAAAGTTGCATGCTTTATTTTGCCCATTTTTTCCCTTTAAAATGAGTTTGCACAAGCTATGAGGTTAAAAACTAAATTTCTTGAAAATATGCTTTTAAAAATATTAACTCTATTAATAGCATAATGAGACAGTAAATAAAGACTTTCACCTCATTTTTAAAGCTTTAAACAAACTTTAATAATTTAAAACTTTCGTTCATAAAACGGTTACAGATTTTTTTTCCTCTGTTAAAACAAAATAGAGCTTCTTTTTGACCTTTTAACAGCTTCTTTTTTACCATTAACTCTTTTGAGAATGCAAGTTATATTTCCTATAATATACTTTTATAAATCTAAACTCTGTTAATAGCATAATGAAATTAGTACACAAAATTGTCTTATTCACATATATAGATATATAAATTTATATTATATTATATAATAAATATTTAATTTAATTATAATTATAATTTAAATAATATTTGGAATATGTAAAATATTAAATTATATAAAGTAAATTTAATTATTAATTAGATTCATATAATATTATATTTAATATATTTATAATTAATAAGTGTAAGATATTAATAATATAATCAATATTTTTATAATTTGATATATAAATATTAGTTATATTATAATATATGAATTATATAATCTAATTTAATTAATTATAATATTATATTATTTAATATTTATTTTAGAGATTTGTTAAAATATATAATAAATTTTTATTAACTTTTATACAATAAAATATAACATAAATAATTTAATTTAAAATTTATTTAAATTAATTTATATAAATTAATTTTTTGATTAATTACATAATACTCAACAATATATGTTACCTTAACCAAACACGTCAAAAATGGATGTAATGCAAATTGGAGATGGTAAAGATATTAAGAAATTATTATCAATCGATTTTGAGTCATGATCAACAAAGTTTACCCTTTTATTTTGATGTTAATGAGAAAACAATAGTAATAGATGCATTTCAAAGTGTAGATGATAAATAAAATAAGAAATAAAATTCAACTATGAGTTTTTACTTTTGTTACCCTTTTTTTATGATATTAACCAAACAAAAACAAAAACAAAACAATAATGGATGCAATGCAAATTGGAGATGGTAAAGAATTTATAAAATGAACTTCAATCAATTTTGAATATTTCATTTGTAAATTAAATTTATAACAAACTCATGTAATTTACAGGTGTTGATGATATTATAATGGAGGATTATGGTCAACATTTTTTTTGGATAGTTTACACTAATGGATTATTTGTTGAGTACGTAAATACAAATTGCAATTGGAGCTTGGAGGGAGCAGCTTGTGGATTCAAAATAAAGAAATCATTTATATGATACATACTTTCTATGCAGAAAATTTGCTCATTAAACTATGAATTTTTTTTTAAAGATAATCAAGCAATTTCCTTTGGGTCATGTGATTTTTACATGGTGTTTAAATTAATTGTTAGCATCTATACTTCTAGTTAGTTACCTAGATTTATTTGGGTAGTACAATTAGTTTTATTATTCAAATAAACGTACACACTATTTTTTTTTTTAAATAATAGAAAGTAAAACCTACATTTGATGGTCAACATTTTCTATAATAGACTATCTAAAATCTCATTTTTTATATAATACAATATTTTTATAAAAAAACTATATTTTATTAAAAATAATAATACCTAAACACAACTATACACTAATCAAATTTAAACAAAGTTTGAAAGAAAATCACAATAAAAAATTGTTTATATAATTGCTCAAAATTAAAAACCCAAATTTTGAAAACAAATACATAAATAAAAATACAATTAGATATTGGCATTGCCTATTATTATTTTTCTTTATAAAATATAATAAGTATTAAAAATATCTAAAATATTAAACAAGTAGGGTTTATATTGTTAAAGTCATATTTGGTTGCAAGGCTAAACAATTCTTAATTGGATCCTCTAACCTTGGTTTTATTAACATCTCTAATGAGTCAAATAAAAGTCCCCTACTTTGTATCCAAATTTGTGTATTTTAAACAATATTTTGAGTTTTAGTCATCTATGTCACTATGTTGGTTTTTTGTTATCTATTTGTTCTTTTTCTATTTATCGAGTCTATTTTCCTCTTTATTTTTTGTCAAATTATACAAGTTTTCAAATAGTGAAAAAAATATGAAAATCTCACACCTTAATAAATGTAATGTTGATTCTTATTATTTTTTTCTACTATAGCTCTTGAAAATATACGTTTTTTTACCTTTTCTCTCCTAGTACAATATTTGTGGTTATGCAAGTTGAAATTTATTCACATCACTTATTTAAAATCATATTCATTTGAGCTACAAATACTACACAAATCATGCAAGATTATTTATGATTTTAGAAGACAATAACTTGCTACAAATACTACACAAATCATCCAAGAGTATTTATGATTTTAGAAGACGATAACTTGCTACAAATACTACACAAATCATCCAAGAGTATTTATGATTTTAGAAGACAATAATTTTCTAAATATTTTAAAGATTAATTCAAAAAACTTGGTGTTATGTTCTTGAATATTGATACATTATGAAGTTGATTCCTCCTAAGGCTCATACAACCTCACACATTTTTAATGACTTTTGTATGTTGATAATCACATTTTAAAATAAATTAACATTTACATTGATTTTTATCCAATAATCATACTATGTTTTCTTTTATCTAATGTGTTCTATTATATCTATACATTATTAACAAATTTAATTATTAACTAAAATAAATTATATTTCTAAAATTACAAAATAATATTAAATTAGTAAATAAATATTTACAAAATAGTATTAAATGGATTTATTATTTATTATATAATATTAAATTGAATTAATAATGTAAATATAAATAATCATATGATAATCAATAATTAGTTAGACAGTCACTATAAAATAAAAAAGAAAGGATAAGATAAGACAATAAGATAATAATTATATAATAATAATATAATAAGGATATGATAAAAATAAAATAGAAAAGAAAGATTAAGGTAAAATAAAATAAGATAATAATATAATAATTCTATTACAACAAAATAATCATAATATAAAAAAATCAAAATTCAGTGATTCCAAATATTACAATTGTACTCTCCATAATGAAAAATATCTCGAACATAATTATAAATGATTACCTCCAACTCTTGACAAGAAAGAAACAATTTAAAAGGTCCAAACATAATCTCTAAAACAAACTCCTAACCTAAAATGTATGTGAGTTGAAACAAATTTTGGCGATTTGTTTTTTCATTCAATTTTTTTCACAGTAAATAAAGACTTTCACCTCATTTTTAAAGCTTTAAAAAAACCTTAATAATTTAAAACTTCCGTTTATTAAAAAACGCTTACACGTTTTTTTTTTCGCCTGCTAAAACAAAATAGAGCTTCTTTTTTCTTTTTTAATTTGAAGGGCACAGCAGTATCCAATTAAAGTTTTTAACAGCGCTTCGAAAGAAATCAACGCCATTTCCTTCGCCATATGTTTTTCACTTTCAAGTGGTTTTTGCTTCACTACGGCCTGCAAACGGAGAGGGGGATGCTGTTCTGTTTTTCACGACCGTCCATCTGCTACAACGGCTCTTCTGGTGGCTTGCTGTTTCTCACGATGTTGTAGTACATCAATGCTGGAATTGGAAAACTGATCAATGTTGTTGAACCTGAAAGGAATGCTACCTAATCCGTCACTGTGAAAATTATTTCTACGGCTGCTCATAAATTTGTCTAAGACTTGGAAAGGAGTGGATTAACTATCTGTAACATAAACAGCTCTCACTTTAGAAAGCTTTCCTACCATCAACTTTCTGAAAATAAGTAGACCGTGTGCTGTGAGCTCAAAAAATGGCTACAGTGAATCCTCACTGTTCCTTGTCTGTGCAGCCCATTTCTCTTTCGTTTGTTCCTGATCGTATCCCCTTCTATCCTCATCAAGTACTCTCTTCGAAGATCTCACAAAAACAAATCACATAGCTAACAAACGATCTTCCCCACAAAACCGTTGCTTATGATAGCTCAAGCAATAAGAACGATTGAACGAAATTGTTGCAGAAAATTGCAAGCACAGAGGGAAGGTTTGTAGGCAGAAATGGTTTTGTGGAGAGCAGAAATGGCTAAATGCATAAACCGAAATAACAGAAGACATTAACATCAATTAAAATTTGAAGATTTGGCGGGCTGAAGAGAATCTCCCAGAAAAAGTTAAAACATTAATTTTGTTGACGTTTCTGACAAAGTCAGCGAACAGCTACAGCTGCGCCAATAATTCATGCTTTATGCACATAACGCCATCGGATGCCTATGGTGCATACTGATGGCTGGATAGCCGCTGCCGTGATCAGTATACTTTGTTTGTTAGAATAGAAGATGAAGGCCTCTGATTATAAAACGAGAAACCCTAATAACATTAACCCTAGGGAAGCCAAAATTCATAACAAACATAAGCCAAATGCTGATCGAGGAATCTTGAAGAAATATATGCCAAATGACAATGGAGGGATTAAGAAATTCTACTATAACTTTATAAAGTGGCAGCTGATAATACGCTGGAGACCGATCAATCAGCAGTGCAACCAGAGCTATTAATTACGAATATTAATTCAAATATCATCATTTATTAATATCCAGATACTAAGTTTTGGGTGTTTAGGGGAATTTGCTGAGTTGGCCATGCACAGACCACTATCTCTTCATTCAGTCGTTGGCAGCTGCATAACCCGAATCCCACTCCAACGAAACCAGCAAAAAATCCACGCATGTTTTTTAAGCCTGTCATTGAGGACCTCCCGGTAATCGTGTTTGTAATGTAGGTGCAATACATCTCCTCAAATGAGAAATAAAAGACATTCGGTACTTACTTTGTTCACTTTCGTCGAATGAAGAAAAGTGTTCGCTAAGAAAAACTCAAAGAGTAGGAAGAAAAAACGTCAAGCTTAGTCGATTACACTCTTGTACATTACGTGTGAGTTTTGTTCTTGTGCAAAATTTTAAGTTTTCATCTCCTAATGTTAACCGTTTGCCACTAGCACATTTTCATGCAATGGGAAGGTTGATAAGTAATATTGAGAGCATTGAACTTTTCATTTCCATATTAAGTTTAAACTGATGAGATGTAATTGATATGGACCTTTTTTTCGTAATTAATTTATATCAATAAGAACATAAAATTGGATGAGTACAATACAGGGGAATCTACATTTAATGGAGTTCAAGAATGAATTATGTATGAGATCATCTTTCAAAATCACTAGTCTTTTCATCTTAGTATTCCCATGCTTCAACATAAGTGCTCAAGATTGATACTAAAAGACATTTGATTAAGTGTAGATCTTGATTCAAATGAAAACATTCACCCATTTATATCCATCAAAAACATAACAAGTTAGCCACCATGTACACTTGGAACTTCGATTTTAAACATTG
>VDFB02213879.1:0-11604 GCA_007258455.2 Sequoia sempervirens
GCACAAGCTTATCCTGCTCACCAGGTAAAATGCACCCAAGTTGATGAAGAAGCATGGAGAAAATTCTAAGTATAAATTTCGTCCACCTCCTAGGCCAAAATGCGCCCAAGTTCAAGGAAGTCAAAGAAAGTCAAAGTTTTTCATCCTGCAGGCATGGCAAAATGCGCCCACCTTGAGAGAGTGGATAGCAAAAATTTTCTAAGTGTTAAAGTTATCCTCCACCACCCCCAAAATGCGCCCAGCTCAAGGTCTCAAGTTTAAAATTTTTCTAAGTATGAAACTCATCCTCCTCACATGCTAAAATGTGCCCACTTCCCAAGAAGGTCAAAGCAGTCAACAATTTTCATCCTTCATGAGGTGCAAAATGCGCCCAAATCAAGGCATGTGAGGACAAAAAGCTAAGGCGTTGAAAAAGATTCCATCCTCCTCAAGGCAAGAAATGCGCCCAAGCTAGAAAAAGTCAAGGGAAGTCAACGAATTTCATCCTCCTGCCATGCTAAAATGCGCCCAAGGAGAAGGAGAGAAGTTATGAAAAGTTTCTAAGTAAAAAAAGGATATCCTTCTCCACACCTCAAATGCGCCCCATGCAAGCATAAGCTAGATAAAGTCAAACAAGTGTGATATGCGCCCAAATACAAGGTGGAGAAAACAAAGTTGCTAAGGCGTTGGAGAATAAAATGCCTAGGTGTTAGAAAATATTGCCAAGGATGAACAAAATGCTAGGCGTGGTTTTATCCTCTTCAAGTGTCAAATGCGCCTAAGGTGTTGATGATAATTGCTAAGGCGTCGGAAATTTTATGGAGAATAAAATGCAAAGTGATGAATAAAATAAAGCATGTTGGGCGTGATGTGTTTTGAAAGAAAATTCTCTGAGATGGATGAAGTTGGATAAAATTTTCTCACAGGCAAAGTGAACAAAGTGAGCAAAGTTGAATAAAATTTTCTGAGGCAAAATTTTCGAAGTGATTTAAAATTTTCTAAGGCAAAATATTGTCTTCCTTAGAAAATACGCCTAGACTTGGAGGTGATGGAATTTTCCTGAAGTGTGAGCAGAATTGCCAGAGGTGAAGCCGGAAAATGTTGGCATTACAGGTTGATGAAAATTTTCCAAGTTAGAGCAACAGGATGTCCATTGAGATGAAGAACAGGATTAAATTTCATGATGAATTATTTTCTAAGGTTCAAAATTTTAAATTTTAAAATGAACCCGTTCGTTGTACACCCATGAACTCAATAAATTCTGAAGAAAATTTTCTTCTGGGTATCAGACGTTTGTGATGAGGAATGAATTTCTATGTCTTCCGCACTTCGCTAGCACTTACAGCATGAAGAATTTGATCAGTGCTCAAATAATGAATTTCCTAAGGGAAATTTTAAAATTTTCTAAGGCAAATGTGAACAAAATGTGTTTTCAAGGTAAAATCCTCCAGACAATGAATTTGAAAGTGATCGCCTAGATGATTTTCGATCGAGTTCTTGATGAAGGCTTTTCTTTCTCAAGCCTGAGTTGGATGAAATATCAGAGTGAAGCGCGCCGAGCAGAATGCAAGATGGGTTGAAAATTTGGCTAAGGCATCATGCAGAAGGATGAAGTTGACTAGCGAGGACGATGAATGCTTGGAAGCTAGAGCGTGAACATCAACAGTAAGTTGAATTTATATTATGAAGTGTTCTAATGCTCTTCTCCTTGCTTGTTTTGCAGGAGGAACATCGAGACCAAGCGTTGATGATTTAAGTGGTCCAAGGTGACATTTCAAACTTGAAGGAAGAAAAGTTGCGAAAATGGCTAAGTATTGAGACTTAGTGACAAAGAGAAAATGTTTTCAAAACTCAAGATGGAGAAAATAATGGAAGCTCGAGCGAAGTTGAAGAACAACGTCAAGGAGAGGATCGAGAACAGTGTGAATGCGTTTTAAAGACTGGAATCTTCTAGAAGGATGATGGGCATTAATGGCTCATTTATTACCCCACTCCTCTTTGTGGCGGTTTTTAGGGCGAATCTTGTTTAGGGCTGAGGTGGCACGATCTGGGCCATCCAGCCGATTGTAATCTGAGCCGTCCGTTGGACTTGGCCAACTATAAAAGGGGGAGTCCCCCTCATTTGTAACTCAGTAGACAGTAGAGAAGATTAGAATAGACATAGAGTAGAGGGACAACTTAGAAGTAGCTTAGTATAGATTGATAGTGTAGTTTGAAGAAGAGGGAAAGTTTTCCCTTTGAAAACTTTGTAAGAAATTGTTGTGAACACTCTCTCAATAAAAGAGTTTTTCATTGATGGTGAATTTTGTCTTTGTTGTGAGTAGCTAGCAAGGTTTCTTCGTCCTTCCGATTCAAATGGTAGCATAAAATAGTTCAAAGTAGTATAATTTTCATTCCATGCAAGTAGATGTTAGTTGTGGAATGTGGTCTTCAATTGAGCAAACTTCGTCTATCCATACCACTAGTGGGCTCGCTGATGGTGAGTTTTCCTTGTGTGGTCAACTGGAACATCACGGACTTAACTTCGTTTTTGATTCACTCGTTGGCGCGCGTGTGACGTGTCTTCGCATTGAATTATGATCTGAACACCTTGAACTACTCCTCTGAAGATTGCACCAGTTCTGTGGAAGTTGTCCGAAGCGAGGCAAAGCAGAGCTTGGTTGAAGCTTGTGAAGATTGATCGCCATATCCCACATTAGACTAGATTTAGAATCTCTAAACCTTACCCATTTCAATTCAGTACTTTCTGGTTAGTTAGGAAACAAGAACTTCATAGACAAATCTTTCGAGCATTTGAATTCCTTTCTCCACTGCCGAACAATTCTGTAAGTCCCCTTGAAATACCAGCAAATCACATCGAGCCAACTGAGCCTATTCGCATTGAAAGAACCTTGGAGTTGAACGCATGAACTTTCTTGCAATCTTAGCATGCGGAATACTTTGATCAAGAGAGAATAGGGAAGCCGTTGGCAACTTTATTCTACGTTGGTGCCACAAAAACACATCAACAATAGTCTTTTCTATTTCATCCTTAAGCCACTTAGGATGCCTGTAAGGAGTGACAATCACTGGCTTAGCGCCCTCCTCCAACTCGATGATGTGCTCAATGCCACGATCTGGCGGTCTACCAGGTGGAATCTCGCTGAACACCTTAGCGTGTTTGATCCTTAACTCCTGTATGTCTGGGTGATAAACTGGGGTTTGCTGCTCCTCTTGAGATGGCATTAACATACACTCAGCTGCCCACTCGATCATGTCATGTCGCATGAGTCTCTCCATTCTACTGAGAGATATCGTTCTGAAATTGCTATCTTGGATGGCTTTCAGCACATGATTCCTTCCGTCCACCCTAAATCTCATCTCCATATCCCGAAGGTTAAGGGTAAACTCTCCAATGTCGTGAAGCCATTTCATCCCTAGGACCATGTCAGTATCTCCCATGTTCACCACGTAGAAATCTGCCTTAAAGTTGTAGTTGTTCAGTCGCATGGGAAGATTTGGAATCATTCTGTCACAATTAAGAGTGTAGCCATCAGCGACCTTCACTCTTATGCCATCAAATTCTTCCGTTTGAATTCCACGCCTTTCAACCAGCCTTGCATCAATGAAGTTATGCGTGGCACCTGTATCTAATAGGGTGATAATCTTTTTCCCAGCTAAGACCCCTCACATTCGGAAAGAGCCCTCACGCTGTATGCTTGTGAGGCGCGCTTCTTGAAGCTTTACTTCCTCCTCTGTTTCGATACCGTTTTCACCCTCATTCTCAAATTTTTCTCCCTCAGACTCCCCCTGCTTGGTGTGCTGGTCCAATTTGTCTGATTCAGAATCCTCATAGTAGGCCCACATTATTCGGTTAGCCTTCCCCTTAGGCCTCAAAGAACAATCGTGGTTTGCATCATACGGTCCTTTACAATAGAAACACAACTTTTTACAGCACAAGTCATCGATAGTTTCTTTGTCAAATGGGACTGATGATTTACCTTTAGTATCTGCTTTCTCGTTCTTCTTAGGGAATGATTTTCCATCCTTGTATGAAGAGGATGCTTTAGTCGACGACTTGCTCTGTGGGGCTGCGAGTTCCATGCTCCTCGCTTTCCTCATAGCCTCCTGTAGGGTCGGGGGATCAAAAGCTTTGATCCAACCTCTCAATGGTTCCAAGAGTCCTTCGATGAATAGCACTACCAATCTCCTCTCGGATATGTTGGGAACCATAACCGACAGCCTCTGGAAATCACCCATATATCCCTCCAGACTACCAACCTGCTTGAGTCTAGCTAGATCTCTGAAGTATGTCTCTGGATCTTTCCTGTCAAAGCGCTCAATCAGTCGGTCAATAAACTCCTGATAGGACGTAATTTGATCATGCTGTAGGGTCACCAACCCATGGTACCACCAATCATGGGTTGCTCCCTCTAGATGCGGTGTAGCATACTTAATTGCATCTGCCTCTGCCATAGGCTGAAGGTTCAAGAAGGTATCCAACTTATGGACCCAAGACTGTGTTGTAACCGTCCCACTGCCATCAAATGTGGGTAACGTGAGTTTGTTGGTGGCATGCTTGAGATCGTTGTGTTGATCTCTATTTTGTCCTCTTGGTCTCCAGGTCGGTCTGTCACGGTAATACTCTCTTCTTTGACTCAGGAATCTGTCAAAGCTTAGACGTTCTTTCACTTGAGGTGCCAACAATTCCCATTCGTCATTAGCGGCCATGAGCGTATCTGCAAACATTTCCTCTCTTTCTTCTTCTACGTTACTGTCTTCTGATTCAGCTCTCAAAAAGGTAGGACGAGAGGGTCTATCTGCAGTTTGTGAAGGGACACAGTATGCCCTTGGTGTCCCAACCACACTCCTATGATCCTCGGTAACCCGGTTATGTTGTATCCGCGGAACAAACTGCTGCATTGTTGCTGAGAACCCTTCAAAAGCCTGAGTCATCTGCTCAAAAAGCTCTCTACCATCTCTATCTTCATTGTTTTCCTCATTTCTTCTTTCGTTTCTTGGTGGACCCTCTTCTTCCCTGTCACCCATTTCTTCTACTGGTATATCGTCAAACTGGTTATCCTCTTGCCAATTGTCAACTTGCTCTGCCCTTCTACGAGTGTAGTACCTAGTTTGACCTCTCATGTGAAATTTTGACCCTCCAGGATGGCAGGATCAAGGCTCTGATACCACTGTAATGAGCCGAGCTCACTTCTGCGATGATTTCACTTGGTTTGTAGGTCTGATTTTTGGTTTTGTATCCTGCCTTTCTTGTTTTTGTGTTTTTGAAGTTTGATGCCAATGATACTAATGATTTTTTTACAAGCATATGCATAAAAAATACTCAAATAATTAAACTTCAATGATAATTTTAAAAAGAAACTTGATATGAAAGTTAAGAGGCTTTTTTCATTACATGAGAGAGTGCCTAAGTTGCATAGCTTTCATACATTTCGAAACAAGATACAATTTACATCCATATAATTACTTACAGCCAAAACAACACTGTGAATAGTGTTTGCTACAGTACCCGTCCATATAAAAATGCTCATACAAATTGACATACGAACTTCTCCTACCGAAATCTTGTTGGAATAGCCTCTAGTGATGAGGGCGCCCACTTTAGGAAAGAATCCAGCCACAAAGGAAAGGCGTTTTCCTTACTTGATGATGAAGAAACCCTCAACTCAAGGCGGCTGGCTGTAGGTGAATGGATCAGCTCCAACAATCTTCAAAAAGGCAAGCAACTTCTTCTAAAATGTGAATGGAGGCACTAGCAACACCAACCCTTCCAAGAAATGACTCCAACAATGTGTAATCAGCAAAATGTAGCTCCAAACGAATCACTTAAACTCAGATCTGCATCTTTAAAGTGGTCTTTCACACCCTCAAGAAGCACAAATTCGAAGAAACGAAGCCCAACCAGACTTCCCCACTGTTGAAATCAAGAAACCCTAGTTTCTCTCTTCCACAATCTCCACTTCACAAGCTCAAGCAAACAAAATAACTCATAACATGAAGAGGTCGACTTTTCTCAAGCTCTTTTATAATTTCACTTTGAAAAACACTATTCATTAAAAATCACTATTCATTTAAGTTATGTCTTTTTTCCACTTTAGTGATGAATAGTAACTGAAAAATAGAAAATGCCCCCTTGAACTAATAGACACATGGTCCCCAAAGCCTGAGAAGGTGAAATAATGGTGAAGATCAATATTTTAAGCTCCCATAACACGCCAAACGCGCAATTTCACCACGTCACCATACTCCGAATACCAACACTGCATTTTACCGACCGGTGCCCAAACGGTGACCCTAACCGGAACCATTAGCCTCGAGGGTTGAATATGGCACTATGAAGAAGTTCCCTGAGCATGCAGGGGGTTGAATTTCCATCTTAGGCTCACTCACGTTAGGTAAAAATCCTGGAAAAACGTGGAACATCATAACTGGGCCTCCATCACTAAAATTTAAGTAGTTTATTACACTCTAGACTGTTCAAAAACAGAGGTCAAGAACAACATAATTTATTACAAAGCACTTACACAAATACAACATAGTGGTTACTCATTCATAGCAGGCTCATTCATAAAACTCCCAAAATGTGATAACTGAGAAAATAATTATTTTCATGAAAACTGAAACTATCACAACACAGTGAAATCTCAATTTATGAATCCATACCATTTCTATTCAGATGGATATTCCTCAATGCTTGTAGAAACCATATTATCTAGGCAGATGGTTCAACATATTATAACTTATATTGATGTTTTGTACTCTGTTTTATACCATTGCCAATTCCTCAGATGGTGAACCATAAGTCAGTTCTATCTTAAAGGAAATTTTGTAGGCTTTAAAACAGAAGACTTAATGTTTTCAATGTGTTTTGGTAAACCATGGTACTTACACCATTGGGTTTTAACCTTGCTCTTAGTTCAAGCAGATTAAAATCAACTTCAATTTGTTTAGTGGGGGGCATAGAAATTGATATGGCCTTTAAGTACTCTTTCCAATAATCGTATTGTAGTTGTTAGATGACTGTAATGCTTACTATACTGGTCTGCTGACACCAAAAGTGGTCATCTGATTTGAACTATGGAATGTAGGAGGTTTTCATTACAAGATCACCATAATAGTCACCCAAAATCCTTTCCTATTTTCACTTGACAATTGCAACTCACCTTACATTGGTTGGTACAGATCATCAATGTTATCACGGAATCTAGCAGCGCTCGTTCCACGGATAACCCCCCTACGAAACTTGTCTGTTTCCTAGGATTCGTGAGTTTCAAGTACGCATAACGAAGTGGTTTTCAAGCTACCTCGAAATGTGTTTCAAAGCCTCGAATAGTCAATTCGAGCATCCCCCATGTTCGCCTCGCGAAGACCTTCGAAACGAGCTCCTTCGCGAAGTCTCACTGTTTGTACTTAGCAAATTGCGAAAAATGCAGTGGCACTGAAAAAGTGCGCTCCTGCTCTGAAGCCAAAATTTGGCTAAGTATGAAAAGTGTAGGGGCGCTAAATTTTAGCGCCCCTGCATAAAAGTGAATTTTAAAAAATGTAATAGCGCTAAATTTTAGCTATTACACTTTCTGACATTAGACTTTTTTTTGCATCGGGGACACGATACGCATTCTAAAGCCTCATGCTTTCGTTTGAAGTATACCTGTGTCCTTTTCTATTGTAATTTATTTTCTTATAAGTTTTTCAAGATTTCACCAAGGACATGTAAATGGCTGCTCAAGGTCCTTGGGGAAATGCTTTTGGTCCGTTGAGCCTAGTTCTACCCCTACATGCTCTTCCTGAAGGCTCACGGAAGAACTTTCCCAAGTTTTTTGGTGATGGACAACATCCTGACGAGCACGTTGCTGCTTTCTACATTGCTTGTGGAGTTCATGGTGTTGAATACGAAGATGTATCTGTAAGGCTATTTGTGGAGACTCTCCAAGGCGTTGCTGCAGATTGGTTTTATCATTTGGCGCCAAGTACCATCACAAACTGGGCAACTCTCATAGCCAAGTTTGAAGAAAGGTTCAAGCCTCCTGAAGATGCTCATGCTTTGTTGGCTCAGCTCACCCAGTTGAAGAAGGAATCTCACATGCCCATGCGCGAGTTCATTGCTCACTTCAACAAGTTGACACGAAGAATTCCAACTGTTGCTCAACCTACAGCTGAGAACTTGAAATGTTTCTTTGTAAATGCTCAAGTGCCTGAGGTTGGTTTCCTATTGAGAAGAGCACCTCCAGCTACTCTTGCAGTTGTGCAGACCTTGGCGACAAAAATTGAAGATGATCTCATTCTTGCTGGGCAAATAAAAATTGACTCAGATGAATCTGAAGAAAGCTCTTCTTTGGAGTTATTTTCTTCCATCACAAGGAGGGATCCTATGGTGCAAAGGTTGGCAAATGAGCTATTTGACCTCAAAAAGCAGTTAGCTCAAGGCATGTTTTCTGTGCCTTGCAAGGACGTACCAAGGAGGTCAATTTCAAATACTGCTCATAATTTTGCTATTGGTAATCAACACAAGTTATCTTCACCTCCAAAGAGGCTTGCTCTTGAGGTACCATTAGTAAAAGGAGCAGTGAAGCATCCTGACTCCGATCCAAGTGATCTCGCTGTTCTCTTCCGAGAAAAGGAAGTAGACATAGCTGGCGACTCCCAATTCTGGTTTATGCAGTCTCAGAAAGCCATTGATGAAGAGCAAAATGATGAAAGTCATTTTGTTGAAGTTCAAGTGAATGAAAATAATCTTTTCTTGAGATCTGAAAAGATGGACATGCATGCAGGTTTCAGTCAAGTTGAAAAGAATGCATCTGTGTCACGTGAGGACCTTCTTATAAATAATTCAGATTTTCCCAAGTCTGAGGATGGTGAACATCATATTGAGGTATGCAATGCAATCATATCTTCATTTGAGTCACATGAAGGAGATCATCCCAATCAGCATGAGGTTGCCATGGTTGATGAATCAGTTGTTGAGGTAGCAACTGGTAAGAAGCATTCAATCTTTGATCGATCAAGGGAATGTCCCATAAGACATCTTGCTTGGTTGGAGGCCAATGGGAAGACAGAGGTTCCACTTGCACCTGAGCGTGAAGATAAACTTGAGGATGCAGTTAAAGATATATTTGTAGATGCACAGGAGCAGCCTGGATTCAATGATTTATTTTGGAGCAGCAGTATATCCATAATATTTTCAAAGGTAGCTGAACCTGTTCATCTCTTTCATGAAGCAATGCTTCAACCTCATCTACATGTAGCTGCTAATGATCATGGAAGGCCTTGCAAGCTGCTGAAGAAAGGAAACTATTTTGTTGAACCTGTGAACGGTTTCATTTGAGAAGGTCTCATTAATGGCTAGTTTTAATTAGGTAGGTTTTTCCCTTTTCAATAAGTGCATTTGCATAAGTTTGCGTCTTGTTTTCGTAAATTTGTTTTTCGTCGTTGTCACCTGACTCCAAGCCCAATGGATAAAGGCACTTGAATTCTGGAGTTCTTCTCCCTTCATTCGTTTCAAAGAACGGTTGAAGGAAGATCCCCAACAGGAGCCAGCTGTTATCACGGAATCTAGCAGCGCTCGTTCCACGATAACCCCCTACAAACTTGTCCGTTTCCTAGGATTTGTGAAGTTCAAGCACGCATAATGAAGTGATTTTCAAGGCACCTCAAATGCGTTCCTAAGTCTCAATAGTCAATTTGGAGATTTCATGTCTTCAAGCGAAGACCTCAAACGAGCTCCTTCGCTGGGTCTCACTATTCGCATTTCTAGCTAATTACTTAAAATGCAATGGCACCTAAAAAAGTGTGGCTCACTCGCCAAAATTTGGCTTATGAGTGCAGGCTAAAATTTAGCACTCTCGCATAAAAGTGAACTTTCTAAAAAATGTAATAGCGCTGAATTTTAGCGCTATTACACTTTTTCCTGACACTTAAATTTTTTCTGGCCCTCGCGCGTTTCTTCATGTTTTTCGCATTTTTCGTCAATCGTGCCACTTTTCGTGCCTAAATTTATTGCTCGACTTGAGTTAGGTTTTCGATTTTCTCTTTCACTTAAGAGTGTTTTATTTCGCCATTTTCATTGTTTATGGTCTTTGTTCTTCTTTTCTTCTTGCTGGGCGAGTTCTTCTCAAGTTGCAATCACGTGTTTTGGAAATTCGAAGTTCTTCTCCAGCGTTTTACGCGTTTCTCTTTGTTTCTTCCCACGTGTTTTTGTTTTCTCCATCACACGTTTTCTTTTCTTACCCTCGCGCAAAGGAACTCTTGCGTTTTGTTTTCAACGCATTCCTCTTGCTTTTCACTCCAACGTTTTTTATGCTAACGCCTTTCATTGTCGCCCTTTCTATCTTATGTTGGTGCGAACTTTGAGAAATCTCTTGTTTTGAAAGAGGGTTTCTTTGGCTCTTGAACGTTTTTACAATGGTGATGAAATGAATTGCAGCTCTATCCAAAGGAAAACAAATTTTGTCTTCAAAGCATTCTATGTTACAAGAAAATAACAGTTTGCCAACCCCGAACGCCATTTCCATACATCCCTACATCTGTTTTATCCAAAATATGCCCAAGATGCTGAAGCGCCAAAATTTAGCGCCATGACATGTTGAAAATGTCAGAATAAATTCTAACTCTCAAAAATGCAGAGGCGCTAAAATTTAGCGCCCTTGCA
Organism: Sequoia sempervirens; assembly: GCA_007258455.2. Lineage (NCBI taxonomy): Eukaryota > Viridiplantae > Streptophyta > Pinopsida > Cupressales > Cupressaceae > Sequoia > Sequoia sempervirens. The sequence continues at coordinate 10,625 of VDFB02213879.1, forward strand.
TCAAAAGTGACTTTTCCAAAATGTAAGGGCGCTGAATTTTGTCGCCCTTACACTTTTTACAATCTTTTTCCAGATGAACTTCAAACTCGCCTGATTTACTCTTGAACTTCTTTCCTTCCATTTTGTGCATCGTTTTCCGTGCATCATTCCCCATTTCATGCTTGCTCGACATTGTTGCTCGCTTCGCGCTTCCCAATGCTACTTTTTCTACTAACGCCTATTGATTCACCATCCTTGCAGTTTCTCTCCAGATCTTGTCAAGTGATCCCGAAGGTGATGTCCTTTGATCTTGGTTCATCCAAATAAAAAGTTAAAGCAGGAGACCAGGAAGAAGTATGAAGACTCATACTAGTTGTAAAGAAACATGAAGAAGCTTCCTGATCTCCAGTGTTAGACATTTCTGGCGCATCCCTTTATGCATCTTGTAAATATTTCCTAACATCTTAAATGTCTTTTTGTAAATCGTAATTACACCAAGCTCGAAGATGTAATCTTTTGAAAACAAATTACACTTTGACTTTGGTCAAAGTTAGGTGAGATCTCCTAAAATCGCTCACCTAACTTTCCCTGATTTTCTCAATCTCTTTCCTTCTTTTGCTCATCCCTCTTTCTATATAATGTGAGGGATTTTCATTGTAATATTATCCTTTAGTGTTTTGCAACGAAGTGCTGCCCTTTTTGAAACAAATTTGTGAAACTTTGCGTTCATGCTTTGTGAATGAGATTCGATTAATAAAGAAAAGGATTGCAAGCCAAACTTTGCGTTGGATTCGATACTTTTGTGAGTTCATCTTATTTGGTAGTGATTAGTTTGAAGAATCTGAAGGACTCTAAGTAGTTTATGTAAACTTTGTGTTACATCTATTATTTAGATTGCATTGTTATTTCTGTTTATCATTGGTTGAATGATCTACAAGACTTTGCGCTTGTAATCATTCATGCTCTTGCATGTTCTGGTTGAATGATCTACAAGACTTTGT
>VDFB02213880.1:0-11518 GCA_007258455.2 Sequoia sempervirens
GGAAAAGGCATGGGATCCCGATTTCCACGAAACGAGATCTCGATTACTACAAAATGGGATCCCAATTTGTACAAATCAGGATCCTGTTTTGTAGAAATCAGGATCCCGATTTGTACAAATCAGGATCCCATTTTGTAGAAATTAGGATCTTGTTTTATATTTCTATTTTTTTTTTTTAAAATAGAGTTTACTGCACACACAGCAGATGAGACCCTGAGTACCGACGACAGCGACCCCCACATTCAGCTACAGGTACCCACCTACATCCAATTTTTTTGTTTTTTTTTAATTTTTAATTGAAATTGTAAAGAAAATAAGTGAATTTATCATTTTTTTAATTTATTTCACGTTTTGAGTATTTTTTTAAATGTTATAGTAGAAATTAATAATTGCAAAAGTAGACAAAAAATGCAATGAAACATGAAGTTTTTTTAATAAAAATGAAAAAATGAACCTTAAATTGTGTTTTACAAACAAAATTTAACTTTGGAAACCTAAATTATTCGATTAAACCAAAAATTTAGAAAACCTAATTGAAACAAAACAAAAAAAATTGCATTTCAAAACCCTAGAAATTGAAATGAAATAAAAGAATTGCATTTAAAAACCTTAATCAAGCTTTTTGAAACCCTGAATTCAAATCAAACGAAAAAAAATGAATTTGAAAACCCTAGTTTGAACTGAAACGAGAAAAATTGCATTAAAAACCCTAATTGTTTAGAAATTGAAACCTAAATTGAATTGGAACAAAACAAATTGTTAAAACCCTAAATTGAAATTGAACAAATCATTTTGATTTTGAAAACTAGGTAATTTTGAGCTCAAAAAAAATCATTTGCATTGCTTAAATGTTTTAAATTTTATTTGCTTTGTATGGAAAAAATGATATATATTAAACTTTAGTTTCAATGTTAAATTATAATTAGATTAGAAAACAATATGTTAAAGAATAGTTAAAATTCATAATGTTTATCTTGATGTTTTTTTTGCAAATTTAGTTAGCAAATTCATAAATCTAAGTGCATACAATCGATTCCAATTGGCACTAACTTGAAAGTCTAAATTATGCCAAGGGCCACCCAAAATTCACCCTAAGTTTTCTAAACCCTAGACCCTAAACTATAAAATATAAACCCTCAACACTAAAGCATTTGAATTTTGTCTTAGGACCTTAAAACGAAATTTGGTTTCCTTAAAAAACCCTCTATTGTCACCATTTAGTAGAGCTTTTTGTAATGTTTTCACTTATTTGAACACATAATATAAAACCTTTTGGTTTCTACAAGTTTATGAAGAGTGGATGATCACTCTCTATGACAATTAGACATGATCATTAGGGTTCTAAATCATTGGAAGAAAAATTTATTCTATTATATCCACAAGATAGGAGAGTGTGAGTGAGAGTGCTATGGGTAAAGTTTCTTTCATTGGACATACGTAAAATTATGTAGGTTCAATGTCAAGAATGGGTCTATTTGGTAGATTTATGAAAACTATTTTGAATATCTAGAATGCCATAGAAGTATAATTATATCAATTGCAATTGGAAACACTTGGGTATATATATATCATATGAAATTTAAATCTAGTGAGGTGTTTAAATTTATATAGGAGAGTTGATAATACATGGAAAGAGGTTTGTATGGGAATATATGTATTAAGAAACACATACCACATGACCTATATAGGATTTTTAAGATGTGATCCTAGATAATAATCCACCCATCCTCAATCATAATGGATTCTTTAGCAATTAAGAGAGATTCAATAACTATAAAATTACCTATATTTTGATACTATATAGATTTATGTGGAAGGATAGAAATGCATCAATAAGGAGACCAAGATGGAACCATTAACACCTACAAGGTACACCTATTACATGGGAAAGGGAGGAGGTACATGATGATAGGTTGGAGGAACTACATGCGATTATTACAATTTAGAGATTGGAGGATGATTCATATAAAAGAAATATAATTGAATATTTATATTATTTAATATATTATATTTAATATAATATATTAAATAATATAAATATTTAATATCATAAAATATAATATAAGATTACAATTAAGGATAGGTAATGTTACAATTTACTTGGTGTTTTAATGACGATTAGGCTTAAGATTCAATTAGGTTTGTAGTAAATAGTTAGGTTACAATTAGGAATATATAATAAATATTAATATATTATAATATAGGAATACATTTAAGATTAGGTAAAAGGTTATAATTTAATTAAGTTTCAATTAGGGTTTAAATTCAATTAGGATATGGTTAGGGGTGGGGATCATTTAGCATTCTATTATGGGTTATGTGCAGGATCATGATGGGCCAAAAGAGTGGCAATATTATGGGTATTTGTAGGGTATTGTGTGATGACTTTTTTTACCCAAAAGGGTGATGAAGCGAAAGGAGTTTTAGAGGAGATTCTTAGCTTTCCACCAATATAAATTTATACTTTTAATTTGAATTTTTATTACAAAAATATGTGCATCCCACATCTAGACCACTTGAGTCCTCTACTTATATATAAAATCTTATAAAAAATTATAATTTTATTATAGTTAGGGTGGTCAGGACAAACACCTACTTCTTATTTTTTTCCACGAAATTTTAAGGAGTACCTCTTTGCATTGAAATTTTTAAATTTTCACAAATAGGTTTATTTATTTTTAAATAAACCTAGTATTTTAGAAACTACATTAAATTTTCTACAGATTCTATTCTTACATATGTTTGAAATAATATAGATAACTTATTCAAATTTTTACGTCAAGTTGCCTAACACTGATTTTTCTAAATTTTTTGCCACTTAAGGGCTTGTATTTTCCATGATGATCCTGCACATACCCTATGGTTAGAGTATGGGTTACATTTAAGATTATTGTTAATTTTTGTGATATGTATAGATTGATTCATTTTTAACATGATACTTTTTTTTATTAGAGGGGTATACACTTTTGACCTAGAGCTAGATGGAACCAATGAGGCTATAGTATGACTAAATTTGGACCTCACTAGACATCTAGATCCCCTTAATCCATCCTATCACCCTAAATCATAAATTGATTTCTTAAGGGGTCCCAATATGACAAATTTCTTAAGGGGTTAAAAGAAGTTCTTAAAATTTGGTGAAGTTTCCCAAAGGAAACCAAATTTAACAATAATAAAAGATCGTGCAAGATTATAATATGAATGAGATTTCATGATCTAGGTTGGTTAGTTGAAACAAGAGTAGATCTCAATCAACTATTCACAAGAAAATGTTCTTCACTAACTTTGCAAGTTCATTAAAATATTCCAAGGGGCACAAAACTTTACCCCTAAGTTTGTAAACCTTAAACCCTAAACTCTAAAATCTAAACCCTAAACACTAAACCATTCATTTTGTCCTACCCAACACCTTAAAGTGAAATTTGGTTGTCTTAGGAAAATCCACCATATTTCATTCTGTTATGCCATGTAATTTTGTCCTAGGATCTTACTACATGTACATCCCCTTAAGTTATCCTATTACCCTAAACCCTGAACTCTAATGTCTAAACCCTAAACCCTAAAGCCATCATTTTGTCTTTAAAGGCTCTTAATGAAATTTGGATGCCTTGGGAAACTTCAGAAAATTTTATTCACTTGAGCCATGCCATTTTCTCCTAGGACCTCACTAGACGTAAATCCTCTTAAGCCATCCTGTCACCCTAAATCATAATTCAAATTTTTATGGGGATCAAAGAAGTTCTTAAAATTTGGTGATCAAAGTTGCCATCATGATCTAGGTTGATCAGTTGAAACAAGAGTAGATCTCAATCAACTATTCCACAAGAAAATGTTCTTCACTAACTTGCAAGTTCATTAAAAATATTCCAAATTCTAAACCCTAAACCCTGAACTCTAAATTCTAAACCCTAAACACTAAACCATTCATTTTGTCCTACCCAGGATCTTAAAGTCAAATTTGGTTGTCTTAGGAAAATCCACCAAATTTCATTCCCTTATTCCATGTAATTTTGTCCTAGGATCTTACTACATATATCCCCTTAAGTTATCCTATTACTCTAAACCCTAAACCCTAAAGCCATCATTTTTTCTTAGGCTCTTAATGAAATTTGGTTGCCTTAGGCAACTCCACCAAATTTCATTCCCTTATGCCATGTAATTTTTTCCTAGGATCTTACTACATGTAGATCCCCTTAAGTGATCCTATTACCCTAAAACCTAAAGCCATCAATTTTTCTTTAAAGGCTCTTAATGAAATTTGGTTTCCTTGGGCAACTTCACCAAATTTTATTCACTTGAGCCATGTCATTTTCTCCTAGGACCTCACTAGACATAGATCCCCTTAAACCATCATGTCACCCTAAATCATAATTTGATTTCTTAAGGGGTTCCAATATGACATTTCTTAAGGGGATCAAAGAAGTTCTTAAAATTTGGTGATCAAAGTTGCCCAAGGCCCAACCAAATTTAACAATAATAAGATCCTACAAGATTATACAATATCAATAGTTAATTGTATTTTCATTTAAGTAACATGTGCCTTACACATATAAATGAGGCTTACATATAATTTTATCATTTGTATTCAATTATTTAAGGCCATTTACATTGAATGGTTTAAAGGTATTTCCTAAACATGTATCTTAAATATTGAAATTACAAATCTAATGCAGGTTCACTCATATCTTAAAGATCACATCGATCCATTCAATAATATTTGCAATCCACCTCCACGCCATCCATCTCCAACACCTTCACCTCCACCTTGACCCACTCCGCCTTGTAACCCCCCACCTCCACCACTTGAAATAAATGAACATGCTCATTTACAAACGCAAATCAATTCTTTTGCTAGAACCATCCAAGATCAAATCAACATTATTCAAAATGAAGAATGTGTCACACCTCCTGTGAGGATGTTTGCATCTAGGATGTAAACCCATGTTGATGTTGTCAGGGCTATGGATGGGATCATAGATGAGCATAGACAATGGCTAGAGGAGAGGAGAACTCCTGATTTTGAAAAGGAAAACATAAAGAAATGAAGATCTATGCAGTAGAGAGCCACAATAGTTTATAAATTAAAACAATGATCTTAAGTAGTTATGAATTTATAAATTTGGCGAATGATGGATATTTTGTGTGATGAATTTATAAATTTGGTTCCAAATGGATATTTTTAGTGTCATGAATTTATGATTTTGGTTCTAGATGGATATTTTTAGTGACATGGATTTATGAATTTGGTGGAATTTATGAACTTACAATGAATAATATATAATAGTATATATTTTATGACTATCTACTAGATCATGATTTCTCTTGCTGAAAAATTGTAATATATATGTGTGTGTGTGTGTGTGTTATACATAAAATGAGCTTTTGTGAATGTTTCAAGTTTATTGTTTAGTATGTATGTGCATGTATTAAAAATTTGCATATATATAGTTCTTAAATTTTGAAATTTGTATGTACATAGTTTAGTTTAATGATTTGTACACATGCAAATTATGCATCATATTTTATATTTTAAATGTACATGTACATACATTTAATTTTTAATTTTGTATGGACATGCTCTTGAGTTGAACAATCAATGTATATATATGTGCATTTCAATTAAATATATGATCTTAATATATATGTTTCTCATCCTATTTTAATTAAATATATGATCTTAATATATGTATGCACATGGACTATTTTGTATGATTTAATCGAGGTGCACATTTATATCAAGAATATCATGGATGATTTTAATATTGATGATATCATCAATCCACCACCTTAGCCACAGCCACATCCACCTCCCCCCCTCCACCTCCACCTCCACCTCCACCTCCACCTCCCTCTCCCTCTCCCCCTCCCCCTCCCTCTCCCCCTCCCCCTCCACCTAATATGCCACATCCAAAACCTATCTCATCTGACGAGGCTCGCTTGAGAGCAGAAATAAATCATCAAGTTGCATCCTTACAAAATCAAATCAATGCTATGTAGAGTCAAGAATTGATTCCTACACATGTGAGACGTTTTGCATATGTGATGCAAAAGATTGTTGATGCCATCAGGATGATCGATTCTAATCTTGATAGGCATCGATGAGACAGAGAACAAATGAGAAAATTTTATTTTGATGGTCTCTCTTACAAACAAATATTAGACCTTAAAATAATGAAAGCCCATCTAGCCCCCTACTTTCTTGACCCCGTTACTCGACAACCCATTCCACCCAACAAATCTAGAATATCCATGAGGTGGTGCATACATCCGTAGATGAGTGCACATTTTTGGGATCGATGGTATATGGTTTTTGATAGTCCCCCACATGCTAATTGGGAGTACCCATTGTATTTTTTGAGAAAACTGTATGTAGAGTTTCTTTTGGGGCAAAAGCCCAATTATTTTGATTTTAGATCATTTCAGGGTGTTGCAATAGAGATTAGAGACAAGGGTTGATCCTCAATGCCCCGTGCATGCGCAACCCCTTGTTGTTGCTCCTGGTCCTCCCATTCTTGCACCTGTACATCATCAAGCTCTGGTCTCAACATTAGATTCCCTTAGTACACTCATAGGAGACCTTGATCAACATGCTTTTGTGATAGTGAGTGGGGAGCATAGAGACGATGATGATGATGGAGGAGTTTTCTGTGGAGCTAGTCTGAGTACTGCTCCAGGAGTGTCAAGGCCTGTCCCCCATATATGTACTAGTTGTCATCAAGTATGCTATGGACCTGATCAGGCCACACCTAGTTCAGGTGGATGGGGAGATTATGGTGGTTCATCTAGTCGCATCAGTTCATTTGTAGAGTTTCTCATAGCAGAGCATCACCTTGAGGACACTACGACAAAGGTATAATTATGCATCTAGATGTACATTCATTTTATAAGAATTTTGATGGTTGTATATATCAAAGAAAAGTTTGCAATACATTTTAGCAATCAAATTGATTTGTGTATAGATGACATTTCAAGGGAAATCATCTATTCCACAAGTACATACATTGACATCGGTCATACTCAGCAACCCTTATGGCGTATTTTGATTTCAATTTTCAAAATTATATATGAAATCATAAAATATTTAACTTGAGTTTTAAATTTATAATTGAATCACACATATGTTTGAAATATTAATGTTGGTTTAGGTGAGTCAATCGGCATCCACGTCGATTCCTCCTGAGGGATTGTCAAGCACTCCTCCACTATCGGGCGTCATAGATCAGGGGAAGGTACATTCATATTGTAATTTTTTTTAAAGTTTACATTAGTATAGTTACAATTTTATGAGTTTTGAATTCACTAGATATATGAAACGCATGCATGTACACTTGTAAATATTATAAGTGTTAAATGTCTATGTACATGTATGTCTAGGTTGATACCACAATAAGAATGGGCATTGGGAAAACATTTGATGTTACAGTTACTCGTGAGGCCAGTAATTTCCAGGTTGTTTACAAAACTTTCTACACAAAATGTGCAAACTTATATATATATATATATATAAAAACCTAATTCAATTGTACATGCTTTAATTTTGATCTTGTAGGACTTTGTTAGTGCAACTTTCAGCCCTGACCCAAACATAGTTACACCACTAGGAGGACATGTAGAGCAGGTTTCAGATCAAATGGTAATTTAATTTTTTTATTATATTTAAAGTGAATTATAAATTTTAAATTGAATATATACATAATTTATGATATTTTCACATATTTTTTTTTCTTTTATAGCATGAGACACATCTTGCTAGTTGAGCATGTGAGGCCAGGTCCTAGAAGGAAAGAGCCTAGTGCAGCACTCAAAGATATGGTACAATTAAAATATGATAAATTATAAATTAAATTGAATTAAAAAAAAAAATTGTAGAGTTGTACATCTAATTTCAATTTTATTTGTCTTGTTTATGTAGATTGATTTAGAGAATTTAGAGGTTGCTTCAAGTGCACTAGAGCATCCAGACATAGATATGATGGTAATTTAATTTTATGATGGATTATAAATTAAATTGTCATTAAATCATTTTTTATTATCTTACATCTAATTTCATCTTTCTCTTATACAGAGTGTTTCAGGTCATCCACATAGTCTGCATGGTGTGAAGAGGTCTCTTGATTATAGAGGCGATTACGCGGCCTAAAGTATAGCGGTTTTATGTCATTATATTTGTTTGTTTCATTAATTTTATATTTTCTTGTTTCTCGTGGCCTCCGTTGGACTTTATTTCATCAAAACCCAATATATTGGTTTCATGCATAATATGTTACACAGATTATAGGACTTTATTATTGTTTTCGTTTTATTTCACGTACATTTATGCATTCCCATTTTTTCATAGTCAAAGCATTGTGGACATGTGTGAGTTGCAGTGATCTCATACATGGATTAATATAGGACATTTTAATATATATACTTTGCAAATTTAGTGATTTCATACATGATATACATGATATGTACATTCAATAATTAGCGATAATTATTCAGTGAACTTATTCAATTCACGTCAAATCAATAAATCAATCAATAAAATTATAATTTACAGGCGAAATCTACATATACCAGAAAGGATAAAATTTTTAAGGATAAATAATGCAATGAAGATTAGAGAATAAAGCATTAATAAATACTATAAATAATAGTTCATCTAACACTAATTTATAAGTTGTCAAAACAAATAATGACGTCTTAAGGGGGTGTCTAAAGGGGTCATAATAGAACGTCTTAAGGGGATGTCTTAAGGGGTTATAATACATCTTAAGGGGATGTCTAAAGGGGTCATAATAGAACGTGTTAATTAAGGGGATGTCTTAAGGGGTCTTAAGGGGATGTCTAAAGGGGTCATAATAGAACGCGTTAATTAAGGGGATGTCTTAAGGGGATTTCTAAAGGGGTCATAATAGAACGTCTTAAGGGGATGTCTTAAGAAGTATGTATGCCTAAGTAGGATATCTTAAAGGGGTGTAATAGGTTGTGTAGGGTCTTAAGGGGGTGTCTTAAGGGGATGTATTAAGGGGTCATAATACATCTTAAGGATATAATTGATTTAACAATAATGTATGCATGATATTTAGTGATTATACACATAAACATAAAGTTTCAAAGTAGGAAAACATGCACATTTAAGAAACAAAATATATAGAATATTGATTTGATACATAGAAGTACATAGAGTATTTTTAATTTTGTAAGTACATGTATGTACATATATGTTATCTCAAAACAATGTATACAAAATTTGGATATGCCATCTCAAGAACATCTCAAACTCATGGCTAGAATGTAGTAGGTCTTCACACCACTACGTGCAAAAGGTATAAGAATATCCAAATGGGAATCATCCAAAGACAGCTACCATATTTTTAGTTTATATAAGAGCTCTATATGTACCCGAAACTCAAGTGCACTTGCGTGCCCAAAAGTATTCCTTATGTTTGTGTAGGTTGAATCCAAGCATCCTCTCCTTTTTGTATCAAAGTATGAGATCAATGCAATGATGGCTTTAGGATACAGAAAATGACGATAAATCAATTTTAACTATTAATGTCCAAGCAATATCAATATGTAATCAAAACATGTATTTTAATATAATTTAACTAATAATTACCTGTTTTTACCAAGTATTCCATGTTGTCTAGTTTGAATCTGCATGGACTAGATCCTTTTTGTGATTATTCCTTAAGGATGTATAAAAGGAAAATTTAAATCAATTTCAACTAATAAAATAGTTGACCAATGTCGAAACATGTATTTAATGTATTGAAAAGGACAAAATAAAACTAAAACTATATTTACCTGTATTTACTTATTCCATTGTACCATCTGCATCCTCTTTTTTTTGCAATGCATCTATGATTACCTCATGCTCTTCCATAGAAATTGACCATAGCAATTTTTTTGAAGGTCTTCCATGATACTGCTCTAGTTTTATATTTTTTGCCACCACCAAATGTGAATAATGCATAATATTTTTATGTGTTTCATAGTCTTCGAATACAGGTAGACCATTCTTTCTTCTCAAGTATTTTCGTAGCCAAGTTCCAACAACCACCACTGATCCTATTGGAAAACATGTTCAAAAACCATCATCAAATAAGTTCTCAAAATTTTCTTAAGGGGATCAAAGACTTGTTCTAAAAAAATTCTTAAGGGGATCTAAAACTTGTTATCAAAATTTGCTTAAGGAGGTGTCTTAAGGGAATCACCGTACCTGTTGGATAATGAAATCCATCATCATGTTCTCGAGGTGTTATCAACTTATGTTTAGTTTCCACACAATGAGCCAACCAATATTCTGTTTTCTCTTCATTCCCCTCAAGTGTAATAACAGCATACACATGTCCTGCCAACAAAATTTGATTTAATAATTTGTGCATATCCATATAAATAATTTGGTATTACAAAATAACTTAATAAAGTGAAATAAAATGAAATAAATTAAATTAGAATTACCTTCTTGTACAAGGTCTTAAACACGGTCATAATCTTCAGATGCAAACAATTGTTCATTTTCTTCAATAGTTCTTTCATATTGATTATGTGCTTCTGTAGGTGTCAACGATCTTTTCTCCCACTGTTCAACCCATTTTGTATTTTCACAAGCTTCCTAATCTCTTGAGATACAAGGAAAAAACATGCAAGCTCCCTTATCCAAATAGTCCATGTGCTTGCTGTAGCACTCCTAAATGAACGACATTTAGTAGATCCACTAATTGTCTCACAATCAAGTCTAGATACAATGTTCCCTTCTTCCACCAACCAAAAGAATCGATGAATTGTAGAGTAATCACTCAAACCAAGTGCCGATAATATTCTATTACACCAATCCACAATATCATGTGCATCTTTAAATTTTACTGAATCCTCAAATTTTAATTGTTCTCTAGCAAGAATTCTTTTGACACGCACTAGATCCATCATGTTCTCCTTTACCATGCCCAACTTCAAAAAAACTCCATATATGTTGGACATTAAGTTCCTTGTGAACCCTACTTAACTAATAGAACATTCTAGCATTTTTGAACTACCCCATATAATTATCTGACCATATGAGGTGTTCTTTCATATGGATTCCTCTTTCTCTTAAATTTCTATAAAATATACTAAAAAAATATTGAACAAACTCTAATGAGTGTAACCGATTGTCACTCAAATAAAAATGATACTCCCTCATAACTTTTCTATCATCCTCAGTGCTATTATCTTCATGTCTATAAACAATATGGACAAACATAGCTATGTGCACTAAATTATAATATTGAGATTGAATTTCCTCTTGCAGAGCGAGAGTATAATTCTCCACAAAATCAACCACTGAAAGTATAGTACCAATTGGAAATGTGTTTCTACATGCACGAAATTGGCCATCAAGCCATCGAGCATGTTTAGAGTGCATGACATATTTTGGTACAATTTTATTATTAAATTCACTCATAAATGCATGCACACTAACTTTTTTTGTAACTAAATCACAACACTTTACTATTTTTCCATCTTTTAAAGAATAGTGAACATTCCTAAA
>VDFB02213881.1:0-20586 GCA_007258455.2 Sequoia sempervirens
TCAGAACACAGGTCGTGGACTCCTACTTGGCAAGCGTTTATTCCTATATCAGTTGAGCCTTGAGTTAAGTAATGGCTTGCATTAAGCATTACAGCGAGCTACTAGGGAGATCAATGTTGAGATGTTAGGTTGATTTGTAGTCCTAAAGGCACGATATGGTTGAAAAGTGTTTTCCATTCCCCCGTGGCCTGAAAGTGTAACTCTTTCGAGGGATGAATGTGAAAAGATCTGGAATATGCATAAAGACAAATACAGCAAGAAGATTGCCCAGAGATGGATGAAAGAAAAACATAAGACATTGCCCAAGAATGTTGGACGAGGGGAGTTCAAGGACGAGGTTGCCATCATCATCACTTTGCTCAACAGGGTCACTGGTTCCGAGGATGCCACCAAGTTCCAACCTTGGATGTTTTATGCCATACCTCACATTATGAAGAAAACCGAGTTTTATGACTGGCCTACTTTGATTAGTGATTGCCTACATCAGCAAATAACATAATATTTTCAGTTTCATGTATTCCACATGGTGTCATATCTAGTCTACTTGGTGGCCTATCAAGGTCAATTCAGAGGATTGAACACCGAGGGATCATTGAGCGTTCAACACATATATAACTATTATCCCCAGTTGGAATTCACAAAGTCATTGCACCACTACAAAAGGGTGAACGAGGCATTCTTGATGTACACAGTGCGTGACTTAGACAATGAATTGCACGTCCGCATATCTTCAGTTGCCAGGGCAGCAATGGCGGAATGGGCGGATTGGTTTATACAGTTTCCTACCTTTACCTATCTCAGGGTTTATGGTTATTCAGGTGCCCCGCTCATGTTGCCAAGGTATCCGTCAGATGAGGTTATCTTCATGGAATTCTTGAGGCAAGCTCACGGTGTCCACACAGTCTTGAGAAATAGAAAGAAACCCTCTCTTCACTTTCCATTAGGGTTGGGTATTTATACATGCAGGACTGCTGCAGATGCCAGGACAATTGGAGAAGAATTAGATAAATTCGGTCTCAAATTCTACAGTGAGAGGCGGTCATTTGATCCTCATGGTGTCTATGCTGGCCGGTTGGAGAAGAATTACAATCACATACCCGCACTTGAAGATTTTTGGGCTAACTGTGCAGATGAGTTTGAAGTGCGAAGGCGTAACTACAGCAGGTTAACTCTCCATCAGATGAAAGATTGCTTAAATGAAGATATAGAAGGGCTCTCTGATGATGATGAAGATGTTCTTCTACCAATGTACACTCAGAAAAGAATCGAGGATCAGCCTCTTCCACAAGTTAATTGGGCAAACAAGGAATCTCTTTCAGTTGAAGACAGAACAAGACAAGTCATTGAGTATAGTAAGGTTTTCTTAGTGCTTAAAAGAAAGAACTCTATTCCAGTAGCAGAGCCGCCAAGGATAATTCCCTCTTCTTCTACAGCACAGTCAAAAGGAAAGGGTAAAAGTCAGTCTCAAGATGGCGTCAAAGGATGTAGATCAAATAAAAATGTAAAGAGAAGGTTGGATTTCTCAGGCATAGTCATACAGGAACAGCCTACAGTTGATTCAGAAGTTCCTCTTGACGAGCCCATACCTCAGAATGAAGCAGAGGAGCCACCTTCAACACATGTTCCTGTACCTTTGACGGGTTCATCACCAATTCACATTGATCTTGATATCGAAGATGATGAAGAGATCGCAGCAGTACCTCCTGAGGAAGTTAGTAGAGATACTACGGTGTCTTGGCTTGAGAACTCCTTAGGAAGGGTTAGGAGAAGGCCTTCATATCAAGTGAGTGTTGATGATCTCGATAATATTTATCAGGAACCTCCTAAGAAGAAGGCAAAGAAGCAAGTTCACTTTGATAGGAATCCTGATAACGAGATTGTTGTAGAGACTGCTGTGCCTCCAGAAGATAAGAATAGAGATGAGGTGAACATGGATGATTTTGTAATGGTCAAGGCTAATCTTGGTAGAAATACCAGACATGCAGATTTGAGTCTCTTCAAAGTTGTATCCGAAAACCTACATGAAAGAGTGCTTAAAGATGGAGAAGACAAGGCAGCCCTCAAGGCTGAAAATCAGCAGCTTAGGCTTTTCATCTCTAACCTTGTTCGTGGTTCTTCACAAGCAACCCAGTTGCTGCCCCAGGTCTTAGAGACACCAGCTGATCACCATCAGTTAAGACAGCTGGTCATATGTGGGAAAGAGACTCAGGAATGGATCGAGAGCTTCATTGTCAGAGGAAAGGAGATCTTGGCTCGGATGTTCCAGTTGAGAGAGAATGCTCATAAACTTCGTCAAAGCATCCAAGGATTTGAACAAACATGGGCTGAAGTAAAACCTAGGCATGAAATTATCATTGCTGATTTAGACACAGCCTACGGTTCAGCAGTTTCAAAGGAGCACAAAAGACAAATCCTTGCATGGAGAGAACGTCATGTTTTCAAAGTTAAAACCTATGAGAGGATATCTGAAGAATTCATCGCCTACAGACAAAGGGTGGTTGAAGTTCTCCTTTTCATCAGTGAATTTGTCATAGAGATCCCCTCTCAGTACAGTCTTGAAGATGGTTCTTACGTCGGGCTTGAGGAGGTGCAAAATCAGTTCCAGAATGTTATTCATAGTTGCAGCCCAATTGGCGGAAGGATAGGTCATATTTCAGTGATGTCAGCAAAGTTCAATAAAGCGGCCAATGAGGTTGAAGATTTCCTGAGATCTATTGAAGATGCTGAAGATATTCTTGAAAAGCGGTGTTTTGCTATTGATGGCATAGATGCACCGAATCGGGACACAGTCTCAAACTTCCTAGCGGATGTGATCGAGCTTTAAAGCAGCTTTCTTCTAGAAGCTTTCTTTCCTGCTTTCTTTCTATTCTTGGAATAATCCTTATCCATTCTTTGAGGATAGAAAGAAGATAAGATGTACAGCTACAAGTTTCTCCCGCTTTTTCTCGCTTTTTAGGGTTTTCCTTCTAGATTTAGTAATAAAGCTTGCTTGTCGAAAGTAAGCCCTGATTGTGAAGCAAGGAGATTTTAGGGTCTCTACTCTCTCAAGCTTCTCTATAAATAAGAGCCTTTGCTCATTTAGTTTTTTAACGGTTATTAAAATAAATCATGGTTCATTGCAGCAAGTTGTTATTCACTACTACTAGGTTGTAGATATAAATAAGGAGCCTCTTTAGCCAACAAGGAGTTAGTGAGATTGCTGTTTTCTATTGTGTTAAGAATAAGTTTGCAAGCCTCCTTAGCTGCAATTTCTTGTTCAAGGCATGTTAGAAGGGAGTTTTGTTTCAGAGATTTGAGTAATAAAATCATGAGCCTCTTTTGCCTTGGTCGAAAATCTCAGATTTCCGTTATCTATGTTATGCTTTCATGATCTTTATTTCAGCTTACAGTGAAGTGTGTAGGTGTTTGTTGGGAGAGAGATTATTAAAGTATTTTTTGTCAGAGAATCTACCTTGTTAATTTCTAACTTCTCTTGCTCTGCTATTACTTGAGAGGTTAGGAACGTCTTTAGTTTAAGTTAGTCGTAGTTGAACTTCTTATCAGAAAATCTCAGCTGCGGCGTTTGTGTTTAAAAAACCTTGTGCTCTAAGCTGATCCAAAAAGATAGGCAACTTAGTTTTAGTTTACTTTCTTTCAAACACCATCAACAAGAGGGAGCTTCCCCTCCTAATTTGAAGAGCAGTTTATCTGTGCATAGCTGTCCGTTTTCAAATCCGCATTCCAGAGGTGAGAATTTAAACGCCAACACAATTGAAAATCTATAGAATATGAACTTTGTTTTAATTTTCTTGTAATTTTAAATTTATATATACCTTTTATTAATTGTCCCCCAAATCTAGGGAAATTTCGACCATTCATGAAATGCATCCCCACATCTCCATTACCAGAAACTTGCAGAAATATAGTTTTTATTCATAGTAATAAAAAATGTTTCAGAGCAAGGAACTTTAAAATTAATATGTAAAAGTACAAACTTCTCAAATGCTAATATATAGGAACTCCAAAATACTTCTCATCTAGACTTTATCTTTCTCAATATAATATTATGGAATTAAATACCTAGATTTCTAAGTTTCCCTGACCATTTGAACAATTCTTTTTCTTTTCTGTATATCATGTCTTAAGACTTTATTGACAAAAAACATTAAATTTTTTTATGCAATGAGTAAATCCTAAAGTACCCTTGCCCATCAAATATTATTGGGAAACACACTGCAGTATACATTGTTTAAAATATTAAAGGTTAGAATCTTATGTCAGAACTAGAATGTTTACATAAATTGTATTAAATTGTTTCATAGTATATGAGCAAACATTGATGCATTTCTGCTGTGATCAAGGATGAAATGGACAAGAAGAATGCTAAAGAAGGCCAAGAATGGGTTGGGGATGATGTTGTTAATATTCTTCTAAGAACTGGGAAAATGCCAGTTAGTCTGCTGTTGTTGCGTTGTATGTCTGTCTGCTGTTGGTCTGCTGTGTATGTTTTTTGGCTTGGTCTTTAATGTTTTTTGGACTTGATTTTTTTTGGCCCTAGTGGCTCTCTGTGTAAAGGGTACAGCACCCTGTAAATGCTGCTTACCATATCAAAAAGATTGATGCATTTCTAAAATTCTGGTCTTTCTCTTACATAAGAATAAGCAAACTTTCAAATAATCACTATTTCATAGTATCTAATTATACCATCACAATTTAGAGGATGCAATGTGACATTTTGTGGAGGTAGTGTGCAATGGACAGAAGCTAGAACCTATGGGCTCTTTTCAAAATAGCAGTAGAAGTGCAAGAAAGTCTATGGCAGCATTATCGAATCCCTTCCAGGAAGATGGCTAGTAGATATGGTACAAGTGAAAGGCAAAGGAAAGATGCATCTAGAGACCTCTACACACCCTATGGTTTCCACAAGAAAATGTTGTTGTGAATGGGTATAGGAGGCTTCAAAATCTTGAATCTATCAAAAACGAGGGCTCTTAGCTTCCCTTCCTATCTCAAGGGAAATTTTGGTAGTTGATCTCTCAAGTTGTGGCATCATGGATTGGGTTGGGGTGTCAGTAAACACAACTGTTATTTTTTTGCAACTCTCATTGGTTATCTTTGATAGAGGTCCAAACATGGCTTCAATTGAAAAGGCCCCCATCAATGTAAGTTTTTGCCCTCACCAAAGGTGCCTCGGCGATAATTTCCCCCTCCAATGAGGATCAGCATGCTTTTTGGCTTCTGGTGAATGGTTGGTGAATGGCATGCCTTGCTTGATAATGTCTAGGAAGCCTGGTTATTTGGTAATGGAGAATCATAGAGGAGAGGGAGAGTTTTGGATACAATTGTATGGGTTGCCTTTTGAAATTTGGGGCTATGGATATTTAGAACAAATTAGTGCTTCCCTTGATAGGGTGGCAAAAATTGATCCCTTGTCCTTGGATCACTCTTATCATGTTTTTGAAAGGGTTAAGGTGGCCAAAGATTTGGAACTCCCTCTTCCTAAGAAAATCAAGCTTTCGCTCCCTTTGGGAGCTTTTCTTCAAGAAATGTACTATGAGAATCTTCCTTTCCAATGCTACTCCTACCACATAATGGGGCACCTTGCTCATTCTTGCCCCTCTCGAAAATCAACACCCAAGAACTAGTTGGGTAGGGCTGATCATCAAGGTAGAAAGTTGATTTGGTGGGAAAAGGCCATATTAAAAGAGAAAGCGACTTTCATCAAAATCAAGCATCATGATTGATTCTTTACTAAGGATGTGCATCCTCCCTGCTAAGATCTTGTGGCAGATCACCACTCTACTTCCTCGAAGTTTGGATGCCCTTCCTCATCACCTCCTTGGCAATCGTCTCCTTAAGCCCTCTCTCCAAATCTAGGCCTTGACCATGATGCCTCTTCCGCCCTCCCCCAATGAATCAATGGTATATTGTTGAGGACAAGCCTCCTCTAAATTTTCTTGCAGGCCCAAATTTAGACTATGTTCCCCTCTTGGTGATTGCAAATGTTGTGCATGGCATAGTGGCTCTTGCGATACTGTATGGAGTGTAATATGATCTAGGTACGGATGGCTTATCTTTGGCTAGCTCTAAAGTGGAGGAGACATTCGTGGCCTTCAAGGGTCTTGCTCCCAATCCCAAAATAGTGGGAGTTGCAATGCCTTTCAAAAAAAAATCAAAGGGAGGAAAACTAAGTTAGAAAGGCTAAAGAATGACCCTAGATGATATTAGCGCTAGCTTGCAACAAATTAAGAATGGTTTTGTAGAGGAAGGACCCTCCATTTTCTCAATGAAGGTGCTCTCTTGGAATTTTTCGGCCTTCGAAGCCCCTTGCAAAAGAAAGTTGGCTAAGAATCATCTCTCTTCAATTTATCCATACATCTTCCTAATTCAAGAAACTGTAGTATGCCGCCCTATTTTGCAACAAATTAAGAATGGTTTTGTAGAGGAAGGACCCTCCATTTTCTCAATGAAGGTGCTCTCTTGGAATTTTTCGGCCTTCAAAGCCCCTTGCAAAAGAAAGTTGGCTAAGAATCATCTCTCTTCAATTCATCCATACATCTTCCTAATTCAAGAAACTGTAGTATGCCGCCCTATTTTGCCTTTGTCTTTATTTGTTTTGATGAATGTTTTGTGATATATTTGCAATTTTTGATACAACAATATAATTCAGCAAAATAGAAGATATTGCAATAATAATTTTCAACTCAGAAACTAAACATTACATAGACAATACACAGTTGAAAATTCCATATTTTTATATCAGCTTAGATACTCAGTATTTTCACAAGATATTGACAACCCAGTTCATAAAATATCCCCTATTATCTAAAACAACAATACCTAGAAAATATGGGAGTTACAATTTATGAACTCACGTGTAAGATACGCCTTGAAACCCTCTGAAAATGGATGCCAGAATGAAATATAAAGTTTGCAGCAATCATACAGCAGAATAGACGCCTCTCTAAAATACAAATGATGCTATGCACAGCTCCCCAAACATTCAGTCTATAAATTACTCAAAACCCACGCACAATCCAAACTGGGTCTTCATCATTAACAACAGAAAGAATATCATCAAACCCTAAACTTGGTGTCCAATATATGGCAGCAATTAAATCTTCAAACCCTTGCCTAGCAATGATGAACAATATATGTGCAATATTTTGATAAATCCTTCAAACCCTTGAATATGTAACTCTCCTGCAGATTCATTGAAGCACAAGCACAACCTCTAAGTGAAGTTTTCTGCAAGCTGGCTTGGGAGATCTCTCACTCCTGTACCGAGTTGTTCTTGAGGGATTTCATCCTCAAAAAGCTTGAGATTTTTTGACTCTCCAGTCTTCTTCAAATAATGAATGAATGTGCAAAATGAGCTTTCATTGCCCTTCCATATTTCCATGCTCAATTTGCATTTGATTTTCATTTCATTTAATTTACTTTCATTTCCCACCTTTCATTCTTTTAATTTTGATGCACAACTTAATAAAGTAACATTCCTTTAAAAAGACACTTATATCTCCCTTTTAAATTGGCACTTAGCTTTATATTATAAAGCGAATGTTAAAATCACTTATATCCTTTTAAATATAAAGTCCCTTTTAATATATTTTAATAACTCAAATTATTTAATTCAACTTTATTATTTGACATTATTAATATTAAATGCATAGGACCAATATTAACCAAAATAACTCCAGGATATACTTATGCCATCATGCCAAAAGTAGTAACTCTGCCAGCTAACCATACCCATGACTTACTATAAATAGTAAGTATGAGCAACATATACAAGTGACTTACTAAAAATAGTAAGTGTGCGTCAAAGTGTCCAGAATGGCCTCCGGAAGGTACACCACAAATAAACTAGGACACTGAGCTGAAGAGTACTGAAATAAACACCGAAAGGCCTACTGAAGAACCAAAGATCACCCTCGAAGGGGTCCCCTGAACACCCTGTTAGCCTACAAGGACTAGTTGGTAGACTAACCATTGTGTCTAACCACTGTCTAGGAAAAGGGGACATTAAGATTGCTTGTCCCCAAGCAATCCTCACCTAGATACCCTGGCCTGTCACCTGAATGCCGAGATCCGAAATCAGTCTATAGAATGCCCAACAACATATCCTCTGCATCTGCTGGGTAGAGATAAAACCATGCTCAACATCACTGTAAACAACTAACCCGATGTAGAGCAATCTACCAAACATAGGAATCCCTGGATCCCATAACCAGAATGGAAGTTTTCCATACACATCACCCGCTGACTTCCACTGTGCTACTCTAATATAATCTTCACCATGTTGAGAGTGGTGAAGCAACACATCGGGATCCAACCGAACTGATGTGCCAAACCTGTCACCACTTGGATCCCCACACATTTGAACCTCACATCCGTCAAACATGAGAAGATGGAGGCATCTCGAAGTGCCAGCATCACAACACCTCTCTCCATCCTCAGCTAACCTCCCATGGATGTGATGACTACCCCTCATAGGTGCCAAAAAATGTGTAACTGCTCCTCTTAGGTTGCTGATACGGGACAAATCAGCACCGTTAGGACTGTAAGATCGACCTACGGGGATGCAAATGATGCTGCCAAGTTCATAGGGTGATGAAGTATCACCCCTATGCTGCTCACCCATGACGAGGAGATGATACAACTCTCCTCCAAACTCAAACATAGCTACTGTCCTCCAAACATTATGAATAAAATCCTCATCCCATGGAGTAGGACAGTCGTCTCCTACCAAAACATAGAGAAAAACTCCATCACTGCGGGTTGGTCCAATGATACCATCATGCACATTGGAAACACAACTCCCTTGTGTCCCCATCTTCCCAAGTGTATGCCACACATGGGTATGTTCCTCCATTGGAAATCCCTGAAGCACAGAAGTTGCACTCTCTACCAAGGAGACGTTTGCATGATGAAACTCTGATCCTTGTCCCTGTATACAACCATCTGAAAGTGACAGAGTCGGAGACCCACAAATCCTAGTTCCATCTTCCAAAGATGGAAACACTCCAGGAATGTCGGAATCACTCATGTCCTCAAACTCATGCAACCCTGAAACCTCCTCATGCTCGACCATCGTTAGGGGTTCTCTCCTCAAACCATAAGTGCCACTACCATCCGTAGGTGTCATAGCAGCCGTAGAAGACTGGATATCTATTGTGGATGATGAAGATTGAACCAAGCTCAACTCCTCACAGAGCTCATCAATCTGAATCTTTGATACTTGAAGGGCCTTCTGAGTGCTCTTCAAGGAATCCTCCATGACAATAAACTCATCAATAAGCTTATCCACTTTCCTTTCTTTCCCCTTAACTGCATCACAGTAGATCTCACCAAGCTGGAGTAGGTGATCTCTATCTGAGAGTAGCTGCATGTAATTGGTCTTCATCTCTACTATGGCTTCTCTAAGCACCTATGAATCTGAAAGGGGAAATTCTCCATAAGGGTCTATATGTTCTCCTGAAGACCTCCAACAACATTTGGCCATCATCATGATGGTGTCATCGAAATGTCTGATGGCTGCACTAATCTGGTCTTCACTCACCTTCAGCTGTCCTGCCAACTAATTGGACTTCTGGGACCCATCACCCTTATATAAATTTTCTGATTCATGATCAGCTTCATGCAACACTAAATCAGATTTGTTTTCAAGGCTGATAGTGGTACCATTAGTGCTAAAAGTGCCATTCCTCATGCATGATTGAGTATACAAATTTTGGGCAGCACCATGGTCGAAAGTCTAGTCATCCCAGATAGGATCCTGTGATGTCAAGTAGGTCTTATCCAAATCCATTTGCTCACTACATAATGAATTTTCTGATTTGCCCGCATTGATATGAGAAACATCCCCCTCAATGAAACCCAATCTACAATTTGACTCCTTGCCAATGTGAAGTAAAGGTGATGAACCAATGCTAGTCTCAAATAGGGGAGTATCAAATGGGTTTTTACCTTCTTGTGGTTGATCCCACATGGCTGACCTGTCAATCTCCATGATGACATCTCCTACAATCTGCATATTCTCTTCACCTATAGATTCAATAGGTGACTCTTCTACGTCTTTGTCCTCATGGGGTTGAAGTGAACCTGTTGCTTTGTTTTCTTCAGAACTTAGAGTCCCATTTTCAATGCATGTGGACTGATTTTCATTTTCCCCATGACTGAATTTTGCACCTTCAAATGAAGTTTTTTCCTCAAACATCCTCCTAATATACTTTAACAAACCAATCTTTCCAGGTCTCAAGATAACAACTAAGTTCAGAAATTCATTAAAAGATACCCGTGTTTCAAAACCATCTGGCATGCTTTGGTAGTCCTCAAAGAGTTGGATGGCTTCTTGTTCATAACCTTTCCTGATTTGTTCTTCACTCCTGTGGTAACCCATTGTCATACTCTGAATATTTCCGATTCACTCAACAAGATGGTAGGAAAATTGTGCTTTGATACCACTATAGTATGCCGCCCTATTTTCCCTGTCTTTAATTGTTTTCATGAATGTTTTCTGATATATTTGCAATGTTTGATATATAATGCAACAAAATAGAAGCTATTGCAATAATAATTTTCAACTCAAAAACTGAACATTACATAGGGACAGTTGAAAATTCCATATTTTTATATCAGCTTAGATACTCAGTATTTTCACAAAATATTGACAACCCAATTCATAAAATATCCCCTATTATCTAAAACAACAATACCCAAAAAATTAACCAAAACAACTCCATGATATAATTACACCATCATGCCAAAAGTAGTAACTCCACTAGCTAACCATACCCATGACTTACTATAAATAGTAAGTATGAGCAACACATCCAAGTGACTTACTAAAAATAGTAAGCGTCAAAGTGTTCAAAATGGCCTTCGAAAGGCACACCAAAAATAAACTGGGACACTGAGCTAAAGAGTACTGAAATAAACACCAAAAGGCCTGCTGAAGAACCAAAGATCAACCTCGAAGGGGTCCCCTGAACACCCTATTAGCCTACGAGGACCAATTGGTAGACTAACCACTGCGTCTAACCGCTGCCTAGGAAAAGGGGCCATTACAGAAACCGAATTGCGAGAGACAAATTTTTTGAATCTCTTAAATGCAACTTGGAAAGCATGGGCCTTGGAACTGTATGGGAGCCTTAGCATTGTCTAGAATCCCCTCAAGATCAAGGTTGAGTCAAATGGAAAGGATAAGAATTGGATAAATTGCTCTTTCCTTTCTTTCAATGAGAACTTCAAAGAGAGTTTCTTTAATTTTTATAAGACAAATTGCCTAATTGAGAAATGGCAGCTTTGTGATGCTCTTTCAACTCAATTAAAGCTATAGGGCAGTAAAACATTTTCTTAGGTAGAGATTTTCATGTTATAATCGGGACCTAGGGCAAGAATGATGGTATTAATAAAACTAATTTGTCTACATGAGATTTTAATCTCTTTGCGAGAACTTGCTTCTAGACATTCTCCCCAAAGTTAGCTTTTTTACTTAGAAAAATCATAGGAAAGGTTTTAGCAACATTCCGAAGAGACTCGATCATTTCTTGGTCTTCCCAACTTGGATGCACAATTCCTAGATTTTGAATGTGGTTCTCAAAATTGCAAGATTGGATCACTTCCCAATAAGTTAAGAGTTAAATTTGGTTTCTCCCCCTTTGCATTGACTTTCTAAATTTGAGTTGATGTAGTTGAAACACTCAAACCTCTTTGAGGCTATAAAGTAGTGCTGGTAGGACTATCCTCGACCAACTAGTTCGACCATGTTTCACTTCTCTAAGAAATTGGCTTATAACTGTTAGTGTTTTATAGCTTCGGGAGATATTTTCTCTCAAATAAAATCAACTCAAGGCAGGTCGGCCTTTGTTTTATAAATAAAGTTTGTATTTTTCTAGGTCGGCCCTAGAAAGGAGGTCACCTAGCTTGGTATTTAAAGAGGATAGAGTCCTCTCGTTTGAGCATCAATCAATTCACTCTCCAAATTTGAATTCCTCAGCAGCAGGACAAATTTTCTAAGCAGCAGATTTGATTCAAGAAGTGTCATAATTTTGTGCATTCAAGATTCGCTTCAAGGAGAAGTGACATTATTTATTGTATGAGACTCGGCTTCTTGTAGGGCCTGATCTTGTGTGCTATTTCTGCACTTATTTTTCTGATTTATAAAGAGAATATCTTGCTGGGTTTTTCTCCCTCGAGTAGGAGGGTTTTCACAGGGTAAAATATAGTGTGCATTGTTCTATGTGTTGATTTTTCTGCTTATTTGCATTTCTGATCTAAAACTAACATGGTATCAAAGTGGGTTTAGAAAAGATCTGATCAAATTTGTCTAAGAATTATTCATTAAATATCATTCCATCAATAGCAGATTTGGAGCATACCTTAGAAGCAGATCTAAGGTGTTTTTAAGAGCAGTCTTGAAGGCGACTTTTTGAAGACCTAAAGGGCGATTTCTAGCTGATTTAAGAGCAGACCTTGAGGCGAATTTTTGCAGACCTAAAAGGTGAATTGTGGTAGACTTAAGTGCAGATCTTCAAGGGCGAGTTGTTGCAGATTTGAAGACTATCTATTGCAGAATTGAAGGACATTTTATGCAGACCTTAAGGGGAAAAAACCTGTAGACCTATGAGCAGAAATTCTTGAGCAGAATTGTAAAGAGTTTCAGATCTGATTGGAGAAGAGGTTAAAACATTCATCTGTCGTGTGGATGGGAAAGCAACTGGTGAAGCTTATTTGAGCAACAAAGTCAAATGATGCTTGTGAATGAATCTGTACATATTGTTGCTCCAGCTGGTTGTAGCCGAAATACTCTTGATAGCCATCAAGCATTTGGAAGTCTGGGCGATTATTCAACAAGGATTAAATCAATTAAGGCCTAATTAGACACAGCTACAGGTCTAGCTCAATGGTGTACCAACAATAAAGAGATAGGTATTTTATGATCATGAATTTTATGCAGCAAATAATAATTAATGCAATAACATTGGGAATAGTGAATCATGTATGCTTCTAGCATTGGTCTGTATATTTCTCTTCAGGGTAGTTTGATTCTATGAACTATTATTAATCTCTCTAAAATGCAGGATGGATTGAGGGGCAAAAGAATGATGAGAGATTACATTGTTGTACCCAAAACCAAAATTTTTGCTTCACTAAGGCATTTTGCTTAATTGAGTCTTAATCTTGTTAAAAGTGTTGTCAAATGGTCGTTTTTGGGGTTTTCAAATATGGAGTTGGTGTCGATTATGTCGGTCTGTTACGAAGAGATTTAAGAAAAATGAAAATCCGAACGAAAAACATCAAAATTTTCTATCTCCGGAGAAGGGAGCACATTCGAAATAGGCCCTATCTTTTAGGGGCTCGATCCGTTTTTAGGGTTTGTCACCTCCAACGATTTGTCCGGCATCACGTCGCCTTCAGAGTGAGCTATCAAGCCTGTCAAACGGACCTGTTTTGTTCGAGTTACGGAGGATATAGCGCAAATCAAGGCGAAAGTGAGAATTGGCTAACACTGGAGAAAAGCGCAGCTTTTCAGAAAGGCGCCCATCTTTTTGAGGTGCCAGATGTAGGTTTTTGGCTGAATGCCACCCAGGATGTTTATCTCACATTTGTTCGAGCTTCACGACACATCTGTCAGTGGGTGAATCTGAGTTGCTGAAGCGCTCGAACTGAAGGTCAAACGTGGGGTTAAATCTTAGTCAAAATATCAGAAGAAAGAGCAAAAGAGCACATTTTGAGAAAGGCGCCCAAGCTTTTCAGGCCTTTAATGCTTTCTTTCTGATAATTTCAGATATTTAATGTGTCCCGGCAGCCGCTCAGCCTTTCCGCTGCCTCGCTCAGCCGACGTAAGATGTCACCGCCAGCCAAGTAGCCGGTTTTATATTATTTTTGTCAAGTCGTAAATGGCTAAGTCCGAACTAAAAGAGCAACTTTGAAAGTAAAGGCCTGTTTTTCACCCCTCAGATAATGTTTTCTGAAGAAATGTGCCTTTGCATCTGTCGTGCAGAATGATGTCAGCTTCGCAGTGAACCTGAGATCCAGTCCTGAAAGTTGATAAAATGAAAGTTATGAAGGATTTTGTTTTTCCCTTCGTACGAAATGTAGATGTTGAAAATTGACTTAAGTCTGAGAAAAAGCACATCTTTTGTAGATGGCGCTTGGATTTTTGAGCCTTCAGATGTCAGTTTTATGATGTGCAGTCTCAAGATACCTTTTGATCAGTTTTTGCTCAGCTTTGCAATGCACCTGTCAGCCAGCTAATCGGAGAAGTCAGTCAACCAGTGTCAGAGGATGAACAGAGGTCCCGGCAGAGGTTTTAGCTTAAATTTTCATAAAATTTGGCTAAGTCTGGAATTCGCCCAAAAGTTCAAAGTTGGATTTTCGAAAGTGAGTTGAATGGACGCCTTAATTGGAGTTCTGACTGCAGTTAGACTGAACGATTTCTGGGTTGTCATCTTCAGTTCGTTTATTGGCATGTGGAGTGATCTTTCAGTTTGCATGTCGAGTTAACTAGTTTGCATGTTGAGTTAACTTGATTGCATGTTAAGTTTAACTGAAGATTATCACTGAATGTCAACTGAAGTTTGCATGCATGGCGAATTTGGTCAAAATTGAGAAGATTTTAGTGAAGATGACGCTTCATCAAATGTCAACTGAAGTTCAAAAGGGACGAATTGAAGCATGAAGCATTATTTTGTGAAGCATGAAGCATATTTAGTGAAGTATGGCGAATTTGAAGTTGATAACTTCACTCATGAAAAGGGTCGCTATATTTAGTTTTTGAAAAGTGAAGCATGAATTAGTGAAGATGGCGCACTTTTCAAGGGAATGGCAACTTTAGTTTGAAAAGGGTTGCTATATTTAGATTATATTTGATTAAAGCATGAAGTTGGCGCATTCTTGAAGGCCAAACTGAACTTCCAAAAGGGTCGCTATTTTTAGCATAATTATTGCATGAATATGGCGAATTCCTTATCTCATTCTTATTGTTAACTAAAGTTATCAAAAGGGCACGCCTTAGGTCAATTTGATGAATCCAAAGCAAGGTTGAAGATGGCGAACTTGATAAAGATTGCTAACTGAAGCTAAAGTCGCATGGATGAGTTAAACTGAAGACTTGAAAGGGTAACCCTAATGCGTCCACTTATTGAGCTTGTTCGAGTTTCAGTTAACTATAATGAGGACCAATTAGAAGCCAAGCGCCATTTTAATGCATGCTTTATTTAGTACGAATTTTCTATGATGAAATTCTATATATTTCAAAGATGGCGTCCATTATTGCATCATCTTTTGCTCTGAAGCTTGTATTCTTTTGAGCGACCAGCAAGCTTAAGGTGATTCAGGAGTCCGTTTTCAGCGTTCTTCGAAGCTACGAGTTCAGATTGTTCAGAGGAAGTCAATTCTAGACTTTATTTCCACTTTGCATGCAGGTTTTATAAAGATTCGAAGAAGAGATTTGCAGATTTTTCAGAAGCAGACAAGCAAAACTTTCTATCTTTTGTCTTATTTCTTCTATTTCTCACCTTAGGTACTTTCTTCGCATGTCAGAGTAATTCAACACATATTCAGAATTTGATCATCTGGGTTCTCATATTTCAGCGTTTGCAACAAGACCCACTTCTTAGATTTTTTTTTTTGAGAAAATCGCCCCGTAGCCTTCATTCTGAAGCTCTGAGCCTTTTTCCGAGAATTTCTTTGCATGTGGGCTTGAATCACATTTTTTCGAGAATCCAGCTATCTGGGTTTGTTCAGAATTCAGTTGTGCACAAAACCCATGTTCCAGAATTTCTTCGAAAATTTCTTCTGTCAGAAGCTATTTTTAGCCTTGTCCAGAGTTTTTTAGAAAGTTCTTCAAGCATATTCGACTTTACAGTCAAAAGTCATCATTTTCAAAATGCAGTTCAATCTCATTGATTACAAGGTGAAATCAGTCCTTACACATAATTTCACCAAGACTTCAGATACGGACCTAAATCATGTTTATCCAGTGGTCAATCTGAGCAGTTTAGAAGGTGTTAGCAGCAATTCGATGAGGAATCTTGAGCGTTCCGGGTTGCTGGCAGCGGCATCCATTCCTGTTTCTATCTTCGATCTTGAGTTCGTACTTGCTTGCATTAAGCATTATGACTCGTCTTCACGACAGATCAGATCGGTTGATGGAAGAGTGGTTTGCAGTCTCAAGCCGAAGGACATAGAGAAATGTTTTGCTATTCCTCCTCGCTCAGATAACTTTACTGTTGTTCTTGAAGCTTGTGAGAAGATATGGGATGCTGATCATCAACGTTCACAGAGAAAAGTTGCTCAGAAATGGTTGACAATTCAGAAAACTAACTTGCCTAAGAAGGTTGGTCGTGGTGAATTTAAAGCGGAAGTTGTTGTTTTGATAACCTTACTCAACCGAGTTACCGGTCAATCAGATGCTAATACGTTCCGTCCATGGATGTTTTACCTGATTACCAGAATCCTTGATGGCACAGAGCATTTTGATTGGGCTATGTTGATTAGTGACTGCTTACATCAGCAGATTACTAACTTTCTCAAGTATCACGAGTTTCATATGATATCCTATTTGGTCTACTTGGTTGCATTTCAAGGTAGTTACAAACTTCTAAAAACCAATGGTACTCTCGGTGTTCAGCGTATTCATGAGTATTATCCACAGCTAGAGTTTTCTCAGTCTGAGCAGGATTTCCGAGTAGTGAATGATCACTTTTCCATGAGAACCGTAAGAGATCTTGATGATGAGATGCATATTCGTATTTCAGCCGAGGCCAAATCAGCAATGGAAACTTGGGCAGATTGGTTCATACAGTTTCCTACTTTCACATACCTTCGAGTTTATGGTTATGTTGGAGAGCCTCTGATGTTGCCAAGATATCCGTCAGACAAGATTGTCTTTATGGAGTTCCTCAGGCAAATGCAGCATGTTCACTTCTTTCTTCGTAGTCGTCATAAGACTGCGGCAAATTTTCCATTCTCATTGGGAATTTTCACATGTGATGCAGCAACAGATGCCAGGCGTATGTCTACTGAGATAGAAAGGTTCAAATTCAAGCCTTATACTGAGAGACGTTCCTATGATCCTCTCGGTCATTATGCAAATCGGTTAGAGCGAGGGATTGCACATGCGCCAGCACTTGAAGATTTCTGGGCAAATTGTGAAGATGAATTCGAGGTTCGTCGTCGTCATTATTGTAGACTTACTGTTGGACAGCTCTCTGATTACTTGTCAGAAGATGTTGATGGTTTGTCCGACGATGATGGAGAAGTTCTTAATTCTTATGTTAAGGATCAAGTTGCTAGGCAGCCACTTCGCTCACCTGATTGGTATGCTAAGGAGAATACTTCTATTGAAGAAGTTTTTAGATCAGTTATTAAGACTAGTAAGTTATTCTTGGACAGCAAACGGACACGGAAGTCAGTTCCTGTAGCAGAGCCGCCAAAGGATTTCTCGTCATTGCCTTCTACTTCTAGAGCAAGACCCAGAGTCAAGACTATTATCATACCTCCTGAAGGGGTTAAACTCAGTGGAAACACAGGGAAGAGAGCTACTCGTAAGAGGAAGCAGAAACAGATTGAGAATATTCCTGAGGTTCCAGTAGACACAGTTATTCAAGCTGAGCCTCACGTTTCACTTCCTAGTTCACCTCACGTTCCGCCTGTTGACATAGAATCTGAGCCTGAGACACCAATTCAAGCAGGATCGGAGACAACTGAACCACCACAAGTTGATACATCAGGGACCGTCTCTCCTCGAATTGAGAATATTGTTCAGTCTTGTTGGCTCGAAAAGTCTTTGGGAAGACAGAGGCGTGAACCGTCATACAATCTTGATTTGTCTGAGTTTGGTGAGCCTTATCAGAAGAGATCAAACAAAAAGATAAAGAAACAAGTGCACATTGAAAAGACTCCTGAATCAGAGATTGTTATTGAAGTTGCAGTGCCTCCAGAGGGTAAAAGCTTAGACGAGGTCGAAGTGGGTGACTTTACATTTACTAAGGCAAATCTTGGCAGGACCACACGAGAGACAGATGTAACTCTTCTTAAGATTGTTACCAATAATCTTGAAGAGCGTATCACGAAGGATGGAGAAGATAAGGCTTTACTCAAAGCTGAAAATAGTCAACTTCGTCAATACATTTCTGATCTTGTTCATGGGAATCCAAATAAAGCACCTGTTCTTCCTTAGAGCACACCTGCAGAACAACGAAAATTGGATCAGTTAGTCAGTCATGGTAGACTTGTGGACAACTGGATTGAAAGTTTAGTTGCTGCTGGTAAAACTCTTCTTGCAGATTTGTATCAGTTGAGGAGTGAGGCACATAAACTCCGTTAGGGTATTCAGTTGCTGGATATTGCAGTTGCAGAGAGTTTGGCAAAGGATCGTGTTCTTGTATCTCAGTTATCAGTTGCATGCGATGCTTTGGAGGAGGTTGAAGATCAAGATAAAGTTTTCACTTGGAGAGAGCAGCACCTTCTCAGAACAGAAATATGTGAGAAGATCTCTACCAAATTGTTTTCATTGAAGGATGACGTAGTTGGAGTGCTTGCACTTGTCAGTGGCTTCGTTGTTCAGATTCCGTGTCATTATCTTCTCGAAGATGGCACGTATGTGGAGTTGGAAAAAGTTCAAGCAGAATTCGAGAAGCTGATTTATGACAGCCTTGAAGGTGAACCTAGGGCGCCAAAATTAGAGAATGTTTCAGTAATTGCAGCCAGTTTGAGAAAGGCGACTGAAGAATGCAAAGATGGTGTACATACAATTACGGAAAGTGGCAGAGAACTAAAGAAACAGACTGTTATTTTTAGCAGCATCAAAGTGCCAGATGACAGGGAGATCGATGAGTTCTTGGTCGAAGTGTTAGACCGAGTTGACATGGAGTGATCTGTCAGTTAGAACGTGCAGCTAATTTCTAGGGTTGAGTCCTGAGCAGCAGTTAACTAGACTTCCAGTCTTCAGTTCATTTGCTGACTTAACACATGCTTATCTCATCTTCGAATTATCAACACGTGAGTTAGGGGTTAGGCTCTCAGTTAACCAAGGTGGTACGGGCTAACTTTTCTTTAAATAAGGATGTGCATGCTTGTACATTGTCCAATTAGGTTATTTGTACTAGTTAAACTGAGGGTAGTTGCCCAGCTAACTATATAGTTTACTTTATTAGGGTTAGGGCACATAACTTGCATGCATTGCAAGAACTGTAGTGAACTCAAGGTGATTTTAGGGTTACCTACACCTTGATGTATATAAATAAGAGCTTTTGCTCATTTGTAAATAACTTTTGCTTGAGAGAAATATATGCTGCGCCTACCTTGCCCTCAATATTGCTCTTTTGGTATTTGTTCATGTGTCTTCACTATTACGATTAATTGTTATGCCACATAGGGTTTCAAGATATTGTAATGGTGAATTCTTTCTGTCTTGTGAATCTTTTATTGTTATGATTAAGCGTTATGCCACATAGGGTTTCGTAAGATTGTGATGATAAAAGTGTTTTGTGAAGTCCTTACTATGCTGATCAAGTGTTATGCCACATAGGGTTTCATAAGATTATCATGGTAAATCTTCTCATAGTTTAGATAAATCTGTTTTGTGAATTCTTTTGTCATTACGATCAAGTGTTATGCCACACAAGGTTTCATAAAGATCTTAATGATAAAAGCCGTTTAGTAAGTCTTTACTGTTATGATCAAGTGTTATGCCACATAGGGTTTCATAAGATTGTCATGGTAAATTCTTAAATCTGTTTTGTGCCCAATAAGCTGGTTTAGATTGAGATGATAGTTGCGCCACCTTGCCTTCAAGTAGAGAATCTAAACACGTTTATCGTCAGTTAGTCATAACCTTGCTCCGTTTCCTCATGCTCTGATTTTCTTGAGGAGATTGGATAGATTAGTTTAGTTGTAGTTGGTAGATCTGCAAAACCAGAGAAAACTCAGCTGCAACGTATAAGTTCTTTCAAGAAAGTCTTGTGCCTCTACAGCTGAAACAAAAAGACAGGATTTAGTTTAGTTTATTTCCTTGCAAATACTTTGTCAAGCACAACGAGGGAGCTTCCCCTCCTAATTTGAAGAGCACTCATTGCGTAGTGTGCATAGGCTGTGCGTATCAACTCTTACTCCAGAGGTGCTAGTTCTTACGCCAACATACATAAGGAATTCAAAGGGAAGAAGAGCTTGAGGCATCCTATGAGGAAGTCATGCCGGCTGGAGAAATGAACAAACATGGAGACATAGCTTGCAGCCATGGGACTGAGTTGGTGGCGCATAACTCTCATGATTCTTCACTAGAGACATCTCTCGAGGGCACAAGGTTGGGTCAGCCATGGATGGAGAATTTGCATCAGCAAAGAAGATTGAGACAAATGAAGACACTAAACAACGGAGAACCTATTCAGATTGTCATTGCAATCAGCTACTTCGAAGAGGTGGAAATGACATTCAAAGGGAGTTAAATTCCAAGAATTCAAGGCACGAGTTGAGAGCATGTTCGGGAAAAGGATTAAGGTTCTAAGATCAGTCAATGGAGGGGAGTTCACTTCCAGAAGATTTTTGCAATCTCTATATTGAGGCAGGCATCAAGAGGGAGTTATGTGTTCAACAAGA
>VDFB02213882.1:0-25587 GCA_007258455.2 Sequoia sempervirens
TTCAATAAGGGTTAGGGTTAGTGTTGGGGTTAGCCTTCAATAATGCTTACATTTTGGTTAAGTTTAGGGTTCATTTAGGGTTAGGAATAATGTTCACTTGGGATTAGGGTTAGGTTTTAATTAAAGTTCAATTAATGTTAGGTTTTGATTAGGGTTACATATAATAAAATTGATTAAAGATAGGGTTATTTATGGAATTTATTTTTAATGTTATATAAGTTATATAATGGGAACTTAATTAGGATTATGATTCTAGTAGCATTAAATTAGGGTTGGAGTTAGGGTAAAGATTAAGATTTAATTATAGTTAGGGTTCAATTAAGATTAGCTATAGGATTAAATTAATATTACTATTAAGGTTAGGGTTCAAATAAGGTTAGGGTTAAATTAGGGCTAGGGCATAACTACGATTACGGTTAGGGTTAAATTTTATCATAAGTTTTTAAATTAATATATTAAAACTACCATACTATATTTAACAAATTAGTGTTAGGGTTAGGTTTAGGGTTGAAATAGAATTATGATTCAAGGTTATCATTAAGGTTTGATTACACTTATGATTGAAATTAGTGTTTAATGAGGGTTAGGGTTAGGTTTATAATTCATTTAGGGTTTATAATTAGGGTTAGGGTTGGGGTTAGTAGTAGCGTTCAGGTTATCATCACAAATACGTTTATCATCACAAATAGGAATTAGGGTTAGCGTTAGGGTTAGGGTTAAGGTTAGGGATAGGCTAGAGTTAAAATTGGGAATGGGGTTGGGGTTGTCATCACAGTTAGATTTATCATCATGAATAGGAGTTAGGGTTATCATCACGAATAGGGATTTTGGTTAGGGTTAGTGTTAGGGTTAGGGTTATCATCACAAATTGAGATAAACAATGACACAAACAATAATTAAATCAAATTGATTTCTTTCCAAATTCATATTCATGAAAATGTATGCATTTTTTCAAGTCAATAGGCATCTTGATAAAGATAACTCTTGGCGTGTTTTACATATATTATTAATTAATATAGGTATGCTAGTTAATTAAATTATTAACTATATTTTACTTGTATTATGTATTGAACTGTTAAAAGATGTAAAAATCTTAATACTAAATATATAGGAAAATGGTTTAAAAGTACATATTTTTCAAAAAAATAAAATATTAATATCTTTCATCTGCTTATCTCTCTCTCTCTCTATCTCCTCTCTCTATATCTCCTTATATAGACTATCTTTCCATATATATATATATATCTCTCTCTCTCTCTATGTATATATACCCTCTATCTCCTATCTCTCTATATATTTATTTCTCCATCTATCTCTCTCTCTATATCTCTATCTATTTTATCCCTTTGCCTCTCTCATTCTATATTCATCTCTCCCTCTATCTATAGGGAGAGATACAAAGGTGAAGCATTGGACCTTCCCAAAGATCCACCAATCTCAACACTACTCCCAACTATTTTGAGCATTTAAGTACATATTGTATGCTAGATTAGGAGGCGTGTGTCAAAGCTCATATTTATTGATGCAAAATAGGTCCAAAGTCACAAATTTGAGGTAGAGTTAGTTATAGTTTTGTGGAAAATTTCAAGTGCCACATAGAGTAAAGATATTCTAGTTTTTTAGGAAGATCATGTCATCAAATTTGGAACTTCATCAGCGTTGTATCTTCATCAACATTAACAAAGCAAAGGTATGTACTTGAATCCATTTGCATTTAAATTTTTCTATATATATAAATATTTTTAATATTTTCCCTCAAATTCAAAATATATATATATTGAGTGTTATTTATTGCAATAAACAATTAACCCTAAGTAACACATTAAGAATTCTAAGGATTTGTGCTTGGGAAAAAATGCATAACAAATTTATTTGTTGGATGTCATGTTGTATAGTTTAGAAAAGCTCAAAATATGAATAGGTTGAAGGCCATATATTATGGTATTACAATGCAAAGAAGGAAGGAATATATTATCAATTTTAATCTACAATTGCAATACCATATGAAAAAAAAAAAATCACATGTAGTATTACCTACAACTAATTCTTGACATATTAATTTTATAAAATACACATGTGCCATACAATAAACTTCTTGAGAAAGAAACCCTAAGTGAACATGGTGAACCCTAATTGTAGATTCATAACTCCTAATCATAACCCTAATTGAACTTTAAAACTAACCTTAATTAAGTATTAACCCTAATTGAACATTTATTGAACACTAGTCCTAATTGTACCATAACCCTAACTTTGAACTACAGTTGAACTCTAATCCCAACCCTAACACTAATTCTTATCCTAATTGAACCTTAACCCCAACCCTAATCTAGTTAATTTTTTTTTATAAAATTGTAGCAAGCCCATCTATACTTGGAGATTTATCCTTTTTATATATTCTAATATCCTTTACAATCTCATCCTTACTCTATATCTCTAGTAGGCCAATCATTGTCTTCCTCTTTGATTTTCCTAGGGATGACTTGTGCACAATGATCTTGGGATCTTTTATAGTCCACATTGCTATCTTCAACAAAGAAAATATTTTAATAGAAAGATCGAAATTCATTTATAACCAAAGAAAGACCATTTATATGTTGATTATTCATCTATATTGATCCAATTTCTTCCCTAGCATTTTTATCCTTTATATAATTAAAGAAGAAATCAAAGCCTTTATCTCCATTTTTTAGCCAATTTATTTTAGCCCTAACTTTTAAACCATGAATCTTCTTAATTTAAAAATTTCTCAAATTATGCTTGAATCTCACCAACTCCTCATTCAAGGACTCATGCAATTGAGATTAGATGGAGATTAAATCTTATTGAAGCAATTCTTTGATCTCCTTCCATCAAAGGCTCTTTTTTTTGCACAACCTGGAATAGGGACCTTGAGTTGATAACATTGGAATCCTATTTTTCAATTGATAGCAGAGAATTTTTTTAGCAAGATCCTATCAATTAAATTTTTTAGAAAATATTAACTTCTTATATTAAAAATAATTTAAATATTTTAACACATGCATTAGATGGATCTTTGGTTTTTGATGATTTAGGAGATATTATGTATTGATAATTGTGTGATTGAAAGGTTTAACAAATATAAGTCATTTGGAAAAGCCTATGAAATCTAGGTTGAGCAAGTGATTAGATATGGACTCTTTTGCATTGAAAGAGGTGTAATATTATATAAGGAAATTGAAGGGAAAAAAAGGAACTAAATAATGATCTCCAAATACTGAGAAAATAAGAATCTATCTAGAATTTAGTAATAATATATGTATATATATATATATATATATATATATATATATAAATTGATACAAATACACAACTAAACAAAAAAATTCTCATATTTATTTTAAATGTTTGATATATGTTATTCATTACATATTTTTTAAATTTTGTATGATTTTGGTGGAGTTACTATTGGAAGGAGAATATAATTGTAAACTATATATATTTTAAGTAAATCTATATCTTTTAGTATTTAAAATTACTTAAATAGTTTCCTCATTGATATCTTATTTACTTTAACATACACCATAATAGAAGTTCACATGCACATCAATCTTATAGAAAAAATATATATTCATGCCCTTTTTCATTACTTCATTTTGGTAAACTTTCACAGATTGTCCTTTGTTCACAACAAGTCTACAAGTGGGATATTCTTGTGTGAATTAATCTCATGACATTACCCCTACCTTGCATAAGATCTACTAGTGCAAACTGACTTAGTAATTATCAACCCTACACATTTAAAAAATTTAAATTCAATTTAAATCTTTGACAGCACCTCCCACTAATCATTGTTTACCTAATGCATGTTTATCTTGGATTTGCATGTTGTATTTTACATAAATAAAATCATTTAAGCATTTAAAATGACCAAGATTACAGGGACAATGAGGATTTATCAAAGAACATTTTCATTGAGAGAAATGTAACATTTTTCTACAATATATATCATCATGTCTCTAATTTATCATCATGTCTCTAATCATTATTCCTATGTCATGGAATTGGTTTGGTTAGGCTCTAATTGAGGAGAACAAAATCCTCACAATTTAGCACATTCCCTAAAAATGTTACTAAACACTTTCTATCTATATTCCCTAAAAATGTTACTAAACACTTTCTATCTATATTGAGGTTCAAATATTAGAAGATCAACACAACTAAATTCTAAACATCAATTATTTGCTAGTTGATTCTTATGGTATAGATTTATATTTGCACACTAGTTCGGTTTCTCAGACATGGATATGAACCAAAGCAATATTTTGAGACATTTATTGACCATCTAGGGATCTAAATGAAGATAACACAAGCCTCACAATTTAGTAGATTTTGTAATACTATGTATATTCACTCTTATTATATTAATATATAAATATATAGGCTTACCGCCTTTGTTTTAAAAAAAAATGATGTTTGTAAACATTGTCAATCCATAATAAAGTGTAAATGTTAAAGATAAAAATCAATTTCAAAAATTATTTTTTTATTAGTTGATTATTGGAATTATAGATTGAAGCTTGTAGACTAGTTTTATTTTGTACACATATTTGAACCAAAGAAAAGAACACTTAATTCACATATTTAAAAGCATTTATAAAATCAAGTCCAAAACCTTTTAACACTTCAAATAATCAACATCTACATCTCAAAAACATCACATTTAATCTTACTTAATTTAAATATCAATCATCTAATATAAAAATAATATTATTTTTAAATAAAACATAATAAAATTTTTCATTAAAATAAATAATTAAATATAATTAACATTAATAAATATTATAAATAAGATATAATCTTTTAAAAAAAAGCATATTAAAGTTATAAGAAAGATAAATCTTTCTATTTCCTAACAAAGAAAATGAACCGATACTTCGTAATATAAAAGGAACACTCACCACAATTCATGTAATGAAATGAATGTGGGATTAAGACTAAATCCCCCAATCCAATGACTAAGCAAATGTGTAAAGTGGAAACGGAAAATATGAACAGCTATGGAAGGAGAACGGGAACGGAATGGCAAGAGTAAACTGCAATGGTGGAGTACTACAGAAACATAGATTTGAAATGGTGTGGTTAAAGAAATGCTACAGAAACGAGAGAGAGGTTGGGTTAAGAGGGCCCCACATGGTGCCGAACATCTAAGGGAGTGTACCCTTAGAGTGTGCCGGTTAAGCTCGGCCCTCATATAATACCTTGCATTATGGAGCTCAATTCTCTGATATATTACTACTTATCAAATCCTTTGTAAATAATTGTAAACTTATGACTCCATTTAAGAATTTAATTGATTTTATTGAATCAAAGCAAAAACATAGACACACAATTGAAAAAATTCTCAAAAGAAGAATGACAACTTCATTAACATTTCATTCAAAATTCACTCAAATCCACATAAGGAGAGAAAATATATTAGAATTATACATTTATTCATGCTTATAAATCATATTTGCGTACAATTTAAGATAATTTGCATATATTCATCCAAAACTCAAAATAGGCTATCTATTATATTCCGCCTCATTGGGTTTTAACTGCCAATGGCACCACAGATATCACTTCCTCATCGAGGACGATTCTACCCATATATTCAACTCAAAACCTAGCTAGAGCTTACCGGCTCCTACAAATGAGCCTTGAATTCCCTTGCGATGACAAGGGAGCAACAAGCTTCAGGCTCAAATGTAATTTCACCACAAATTCTCATTTGAACAAAATCTCCATTGCATTTGAATTTCATTTCAAAACTTCCCACACATTGAATCTGCAAAACATTTATAGTGCATGGACTAGGGTAGCGTAAAAGAATAGGGGAACACAAATTGTCATCAAAATCCCCTTGTCACTATCCACGCAAAAAATTCCAAGCAACCAAATTGCCACGAAGGCACCACAACAACTTCTTATTTACCCGCCACCATTCCCTTACCAACACTCTGACCCTGGTATACACGCCCGCTTCTAGTTGTTGCTCAATACGGTTCGAGTCGGTCCGCCTGGGGTTTTAATTTGAACAAAATCTCATTTGCATTTGAATTTTCTTTCAAAACTTCCCACATGTTGAATCTGCAAAACATAGTGGCGCACAGACTAGGGAAAGCTAGAAGAAAAGGGAACACAAATTTTCATCAAAATCTTGGCGCACGAACTGGGGAAAACTAAAAGAAAAGGGAACACAAATTTTCATCAAAATCCCCTTGTCTCTATCCACACAAAAATGCAAGGAAACCAAATTGCCACGAAGGCACCACAACAACTTCTTATTTACCCGCCACCATTCCCTTACCAACACTCTGACCCTGGTATACACGCCCGCTTCTAGTTGTTGCCCAATATGGTAGACTCTCAGCCTCATCTTCTTTATTGTCCTTGCCCAATACGGTTCGAGTCGGTTCGCTTGGGGTTTTAACAACCAATGGCACCACAGCTATCTCTTTGTCATCAGAGAACGGACTGTAATTGAAGAGAGGTAAATACCAATAGTAGTCCGAGTCAGTCTTGGTTACATCATCAGAAGTGTTGCTCATAAGGTCAATGGGTGAGTGTTGGCATCCAGAGGAGCCATGCCGCCCATACCTTATTTTCCTACCAACACTAGTAATGGAGCA
This sequence comes from Sequoia sempervirens, assembly GCA_007258455.2. Classification (NCBI taxonomy): domain Eukaryota; kingdom Viridiplantae; phylum Streptophyta; class Pinopsida; order Cupressales; family Cupressaceae; genus Sequoia; species Sequoia sempervirens. Next base: position 6,636 of record VDFB02213882.1, read on the forward strand.
CACCGCCGACTGCTTGCCTTTGTCATCTACTAGTTGAGCAGCAACGTCCTGGAATTGCAACCTTCTACTGCATCTAGTGGGCACAAGCTTGGGCTTGTCAACTAAAGTACCTTCCTAAATAGCAGGTCTAAGCTTTTGTGAGCTCGAACGAATAGACCTCTTTACTGATTTACTCATTTTCTCTTCCCAAACAAGCACTCAAACTTGATTAGACTGAACCCACAAAGTGCTCTAACTACTACAAGAATGACACTATTAGTAGTAAATTCGTCTTCTATTTATTGTGCGAGGTAATTGCAACCTTCATCAATGCTTAGTAAACATGCATGTGCAAACATGGCAATTTGGCGGTGTATGTACTATCACCATTTAACTAGAGCTACATGAGAATCCAAAGATCACCCTTCATGATTGCCAACAACAACATCTTCACACAGATTGAGATCGATGTGTCTACACAAGCAAGGAATAATTCATTAATGCCTCACCAACCTTCATCTTCCTCTTGCCAGCTAGAATAGTAGAGATTTACATTAGCTTTTGATCTTCGTTGTCGATCTAAAACCATGGGTTATGAGCTCAAGAGTGGAGATTGGGCCCCACATTCCATACAGACACATCTCCTTTTATAACCTCGCTACTAAATAACATGACACCTTAGGTCTCATGAGGTTACGGGTACTTATCAAGATCTTCTCCCATATCTTCACCTAGAAACCTACTATCAGACCTGCTAGTATTTAATGAAAGGCTTTGGCTGGGTTGCCCAAGAACATGACCACCGGAGTTACTGGATTAGGCTTACGGGCCACTTCCAATTAAAAATTAAAACCCAACTTGATTTTAATGCTTTATTTCCTCCTCTAAGGTTTTATTTCTCGTAAGTCTCCATGGGACCCATTAAATTGCATCCCAACCCCTACCAAGAACAAATGATTAAGCTTTGGTGATTGTATTTGTTGTTATAACTTTTAGTCCTAGAGAATTCTAATTACTAATTCTATTTATGCATTTGTATATGAATCCACTGAATGCCTTTCCATATCATTATGGAAAATTTTATTATTGCAAACCTAACTCTAACACTAATTAAACCTTGAACCTAACCTAATTGAACTTGTATTATAACCCTAACTCTAACACTAATTGAACTGTAATTGTAACCCTAATTGTATCAAAACCCTAAAGAACTCTAATTGAACCCTAACCCTAAAATAGACAATAACCCTTACCTTAATTGAACCCTAACTGCAATCCTAGCCCTAATATAAGACTAACCTTAACACTGACCTTAATTAAACCCTTATTGAATTATAACCGTGATTGATCCCTAACCCAAATTGAATACTAATTGAACCTTAACTCCTATGAATAAAGTAAACTAATTAAACTCCAACCATAATCTTATTTGAATTTTGACCCTAATCATAACCATAATTCAACCCTAACCTTAATTGAACCCTAACCCTAAACATGAGTTCAATTAAGTTTAAGTTTCAAATAGGGTTAGACTTTAATTAAAATTAGGTATAGGATTCTATTATGATTAGGGTTGGGGTTGGGGTAAATATTAAGGTTCTATGATAGAGCTTGGGGTTAGTGTTAGGGTTCAATTGGGGCAAGGGTTAGTATTAGGGTTAGGGTTATGGTTCAAATAGGGTTTCATTAATGTTAGTTTTAGAATCATAGTTATGTTTAGGTTTGGATATAAAATTAGAGTTAGGTTTGAAGTTAATTAGTGTTAGTTTTAGGGTTGGGGTTATGGTTAGACTTGTACCACGTTAGTATTGGGATTAGATTCTATCACTTTTAATAAAAATAATCTTCTATAAATTCATTCAATTTTTTGAAATTATATAATTTTAAAAAATATTTTCAAATTTACCTATGTTGATATATGAGATATAGCAAATCTAAACTCTATAAAATTTATAGTTAACTTGAAATTGTGTATAAAAAGGTTTAAGTTATGAATGCTATAATATAACAAGAGCTGCAGAGCAGCGAAGTTCCTGCCATAAAGTTTTAGAATAGTTTTGTTTGTATTTGTTGTGTATTGCAAAAGGCCTAGATCAAACATCAAAAATCTCAATTGAACCCATATGCTCATTTTGTTGATTGTAGAGTAGTGGACAAAAGCATAGCAATATTCATTAGACCAAGACCACAAGGTAGAGGATTAATTGATGAAGTTATTCTTGAATCCTCTTCATAGGAAACATGACCAACTACTGCGTTCTCTTTATCAAATTGTAACATACAAAAGTAGAAGCAATAGTTTTAATTTGCTATATATATTTTTTATTCAAGGGTAAACGCTTTGACCTGAGCTATGAACCAGATACAACCATTCAACAATACCACTTAACGGTTTGAACCTTTCTCTCGAAAGCACAACACAAACAAATTCTTATAATAAATACACCACATGCCAATAATGCGCTTTTAATTTGCTATATATTAAACTATCTTTTACTTTAACTCTCTAATTCTTATGAAGAAGACCCTATGGGGATGATTAATCTAATTGAAAGAAGACACCATTATGCAATTAGTACTCGTCAGGTTGACAAGAGGTATATGCAAAGATAGAAGCTGCTGTCAACTTATTAAAGGCTTTGGACATATCCAATTTGATCAATGATTTTCGTAGAATAACAAGAAATTTTGAGAGATTGAATGGTTCTCCTGGTGTAGGTGGATTTGCAAGGTGTAATTTACTCTGAAGCATTCTCATGAGGTCAAACACAATGCTAATAAATATGAACAATATCTAAGGTATATAGAAATAAATGTCTTGTGGGCTTCAACAAGGGGTCTTTTAATCCAAATTGGCATCTAGCATGGTCATGACTTAAAAAATTAACCAATATTATTATACCCTTTATTGTAAATTTCTTACCCTTATTAAACCCTAATTTTAAGCCAACTCTACCACTTACCATAACTCTAATCTTAGCTTCAAGTTTTATTCTGCATTAATAATTTTAATCCTAACTTAACATTAACCACCCTATTTAAACAATAATCATAACCCTAATTAAATCCTAATTGAACCCTACTTGAACCTTTAATCTAAATGAACCCTAACCTTAACCCTAATTGAACCATAAACCTAACTCTAATTAAACCTTAATTGTAAACTGAACTAAAAATAAGCCTAATTAACCCTAATCAGAATCCTTCTGAACTTCTGATTCTAATCATAACACTAATTGAATTTCAACCCTAAACCCTAATTGAACTGAACCCCACTCCACTGAACCTTTTGTTGTAGGGGTTAAATTAGGGTTCAATTAGTATTCTAGTTAAACCCCAATTGTAAGATTAACCAAAATAAGCCTAAATAAACCCTAACTATAACTTGAACTTGACCCTAATCATAACACTAATTCAAACCATAGAAGTATGACATACCATAAAAATTCAAGTTTAACCAACACTCTTTCAACATCCAGTTTGCTTTTAGTCATCAACATTAAGATAGAACTTCTGACACCATTAAGAGAGATAAATGTTCCGACCAAATTTGTATTACATCGACTACAATAGTGGTGTACCATGTGAAAACTCTAGGTGTTAATAATAGTAATATCTAACCCCTTTTATAGATTATGCCATTCACCTGACAATATTTTTAGATTATGACATTCTCAATGGAGATTAGGCAATCTATTGATAGACGTAATCAAGGATACTTATAAGCATGATATAATGATTTTACTCCAAATGAGAACAATGGCATGGGTACATTAGTTCACATCATCATTTGTGACATGATCATCTAGGACTACATCGAAAAACAAATTCATGCTTCTCTACATATGCTGTCAAGTCCATCTAAAGGAAAAAAATTGTTTGTCATAATACAACATTGTGGTTTCTAAGCTCAATGCTACTATAATTGCTTTCAAAATCTAGGGAAAACTAAGTTGCTCAAATTCACTATGTTATCCAATAGATATAAATTTTTGAAACTATTTAAGGATGATCATGCTTGAGTTGTCAAAAGATAATATTTTGATAAGATTATAATATTACATGATGTTATAGATTAAGAAACGTAATTGTACTTGTTGTGTAGCCAATTTTTTTTGAGGATGAGGTAGTTTATTTTTTATAGTTTAGAATGAACATGTGTGGATGAAAGGAATTGAGAGGAATAGAAAGAGTTTGTTGAGGTAAACATAGTTACAAACAATCTGCACAGTTTGTCAGGTTTTCCTAATTGATAAGTAGATATCTACTTGAATATTAACTTATAAGGTTGAAAGGAATTGAGATGAATATGCATAGCTAGTTATGCTTTCCTACTTAACAAGTAGAGGAATCAATTAAAAAAAATATAAAAAAAATATTTCTTAAAAATCTATATTTGACTCAAATATTAAAATGCATATATTTAATTTTTATGTTCTTTGAAAATTAAAATTTGTTTTGAAGATAGTTTTTTTTCTAAAATAATTTTATGTGGCTCAAACCCATATTCTTATGAAAAGATCTTGAAGGAAATTATGTTTTTCTTATAAAAAAAAATCTAATAATTAAAATAATTTTTCTTTATATTATTTCCTCTAAATTATTTTACTCAATCAATTTATTTACAATTTTTAAAATCATATACGTTTCATTACTTCAATAAATTAAAGTTTAATATTTTATGATAATATTTTTACTCAAATATTAATATAAAAAAGGGAATCATGTCAATTTTAATTTATATAGTTATAAATATATATATTACTAATTAATACATATATAAATATAATAATTATATATATATATATTTATTTATTTTAATTCAATATAAATATTTAAAATATATATTTACAGCGTGCATAAATCCATGGAGAGGCCAATGGCCTTGTTACTTTAAAAAAATTAATAAAATTTTAATTTTATTATTAATTGATATTTATTTATTTTTAAAAAATTATAATATAATATAAAATATATATATTTGTCTTTACAAATATTTAAATTTATTATATAATTATATATATATATAAATATTTAATATGAACATTTAAATTGGATATGAAAATTTAAACTTGGCTAAAACTAAACATTTTTTTTAATTTAAATGAGAAGAAAAAAATCTTTAAATTTAGACTATTTATTTAATTAATATAATAAAGTTATTTATTTCCTTATTAATTATTAATTAGTTAACATGTTTTATTTCACTAACTAATATATAGTAATTAATATAAGTTGTAAATAGAAGGTGAATTATTTCTAAAATAAATATGATAGAATTTGTGATTGATTTAAATGATTAATTTATTAATATTAATTTAAATTTGATTTAAAAGTAATTACTATTAATTTTAAAGTTGATTTTTAAAAATAATAAATATTTTATAAAAGTAATTAGTATTTATTCTAAATAATTATTGTAGTCTTAATTCATTGATTTTGCAAAACATATCTTAGTAATTAGAGTTAGTTCAAATTTTAAAGCAATTGAAAATTTGTTAGTTTAAATATATGTTTAATAAGTGTTGTTTTAGAATTAATTTATGACAAAGAGAGGTGATTAGTATTAATTTATTTAAATTATAATATAAAAAATAATTTATATGGTATTCATTTATTTTAAATAATAATTAATTAATTTATATTAAAAACTAATTTTTGAGTAATCGGTATTAATATTTTGAAAGAATTAGCTCAATTAAATTTATGCTACAAATCAATTTAGTATTAAAGGTAATTAAAAATAGTTGAATTTTGATGTTATATTGATTAATTAGTTAGCATTTGTTATTCAAAGTATAAATTTTATTAATTATTATTATTATTTTAATAATGCAAAGGAAAATAGTAAATAAATGTTATGTACCCAATGTGAGGGGTTATTAGTAAGTAATTTAATGAAAAGCAATTTATTTTTATAGTGTAATTTAGTAAAAAGTAATTTATCGTTATAGTGTAATTTAATTTTCAAAATAGTTAGTATGGTTTACCTCATTGAATTATTGGAAATAAACAACCTAAGTTTAATAAAACTCCTAAAAATTAGTTAAGATTCGAAATGGAAGTAATGGAAGCAAATTAATCGCTTATATCAGGTGAAATTTGTCTTCCAATTAGATTGAAGAGAATTGAATTTTTAAATATAGAAAAAATGCTTCAGATCTCATTGGTTAAAAAGAGAATTATTAATAACTAGTTAAGATTTAGTGGTGCCTATAGTTCCCACAAGAACTAATAAAAAGATTCAAAATAACTAAAATAGATTAATTATGAAAAAAATAAAAGTTTTATGCTTCCCCGAATCCTCCTTATCACTGCAAAGTTTGTAGCCAATAAAATTGGAGGAAAAATTACCTTTAAATTCTAAGAGTTAAAATCTTGTATATTGCCTTTTAACTATATACAAAACATTTGTCAAAGAAAGTTGAGTTCTCACGAGCTAAAATCAAAGTTATTATCAACTTGTTATTTAAAAGGGGTCACTTATACCCCTTGTAAAATCCAGTGTAAATGTTTTCAATGTTTATTTGTCAGCTTTAAAAAGATGTGCCAATAATGTTAAATCACTAATGATTAACTTTTTTCCTTAATGGTTAAAATAGATTGGTAAGTAAATTTATCAATAATAAGTAAATTTATAATTGATTTTCTTGATAAGTAAATCAATATTTCATAAATTTATCTATAATTCTTATTTAATTTTTTCTTAATTATATTAAATTATATTTTATTAAATTGTTAAAAATTTAAGTTGCTTATAAATAATTTTATGTGTTTTTTATAATTAACTTGATATTGTGTATAAAAAGATTTGCTATGAATGTTAAGTGATATTGTGAAATTATTCTATGTTAATTTAATGTTATGAATGCTATATAATATAAAGAAAATATTTAATATATTTTTAATGCATCTTTATATTTATAAAACAACATCTAAAATAAAAAATCTGATTGTAAAAAATACAACTTTAATGAGTGAACATACATTTAAAGTTGTAAAGTGAAATTATAAAACAAATTGTAGATTTATTTTCTTATTTTCTTCTATAAATATAATTTTTAGTTCCCACAGGAACTATAGGGCACTAATTGTGAATTTTAACTAGTTATTAATAACTCTCTACTCTTTAACCAATGAGGACATGAATAATTTTTCTATTTGAATTTTTTTAGTATGTTATCAATGCATAGATGTGAATTATATAACAAAATATATTTCAAAAATCAATTCTCTTGAATCTAATTGGTACACAATTTTCACCTGATATAAGCGATTTTCGTGCTCCCATTACTTCCATTATCCATTATTATGGAATGGTGGGTAATTCTCACATAGTAAATAAATCATACTTAGTATTTATCTATTAATCTTATCAATTTGTATAATCCTACATTGTAACAAATCATACTTAGTATTCATCTATTAATCTTATATATATTGTAACAACCTATACTCATATTAATTTAAAATATTTTTAAATTCAAAATAGTTAAATTATATTGATATTAATATTTTTAATTTTTAAGAAGATTATAGTTTAATAAAACAACTTATATTTAAATTCCTAGTCTTTTTAATAACTTCTTTAATTTTTAGATGTTATGGCTAATCTTATCATTCAACCTATTCATTAAATTTATACTTATATTTTATATTTTGAAATATTTATTTTATATATAATTTAGATTTTTTTTTACATTCTTTTAGATTACTATTATAAATTGACTATTATTTTCATTGTTTTAATAAAAAAGAGTTAAAGTTTTAATAAATAATATTTTTAAATAATAATTTCCTACATTCTTAATACATAAAAAATGTGCTAATATAATAATTAGGGTTTTCTGAATTTTAACCAAGCAAAGGTATATATTTTTAGTTTCTAAGATGCACTGAATCTGGAATGACTTTCCAATTCCATACAAAGCAAGACTTTATCATCTCTTTTTTCATTATTTTAGGTTAGTGGTATATAGTGGTAATTATTTTTATTCTTTTAATTATATTTTGATATTTTTAAATTAATTAGAATTTGAGCTATTATGCTATACTATAATATTTGTTTATTTTATTAGGAATTTTAATAGTCACTATTTAATAAGTGAAAAAAATGTGTTGTTATAAGTAGGATGTTTTCCAATTTTTTAAGTGTGAATAATTCATGTGATCTTTACCTTTCTTTTAATATAAACAAACTCATCATTATAATAATTAGGTTTTCCAATTTTACAAAGACTTTTTATTTATTTATTTATTTATTTTTTGCATAGCATTTGACTACTGATATAATTTAATTTTAAATGGTTTTGTTTAGAAAAAGCATAGACACCTCAACCCACAAAACAACTAAACAACAAAAAAGGAGAAACACAAGCATAAACAAAGAGAGTGAAAGATAGACGGGCAACAACCTAGCACAAACAAAGCACAGAAGAAAAATACAAACCACAACAAAAATTGTTAGCCTTACCATCCAACCTATAATTTATAAATTTCTAGCCCCCAAAAAATTATTGCTATAGATAGTATATATTTTTATTTGTTAAATATTTTTATCTCTTAGTTTTTGTTTTCCCTACATACTATTTAACTAGCAATATAAATGTTTTAACTTAGTGTACACATCATTTTATTGAAATATATTTTATTAAAATTTTATGTTGGTTTCATTCTTAGTTTTGATATTTCCAAAAGAATAATTGTTTAAGACATCCACTATAATAATTAAGTTTAAAATTCTCAACTCCTTTAATTTTTTATTATCTTATATTTTAATTATTAATATAAATAATTTTAATTTTAATAATTTTCTTCTGAATCAATCTTTTATTATGATTTTTAATTTATTCAATCTTTTACTTTGCCAATTTTTTACTTAATGCACATTATCTCCTATGTATCAATGAATTATGGTTAATGTGGGCATGCAAAGATCAAAATAATAAGTGAATCCAAACATTCAACACTGTCGATGTAGGGAAAATAGAAATCTAAGTCTAAACTCTAAAAAACAAATTACCACATTTTAAATAGATTTTTATATTTTAAAATAAATTAAAATTTATGTTATATATTTTAATATTTATGTTTTTATTTGAAATTTAAATAGTCACTTCATGAAAAAATAGTGTTATAAGTAGCATATTGTTTTATTTTTTATAATTTTGAATAACATATTTTCTCTTAATTTTTTTCTCCTATTTTACCAATATAAATCATTTATCCTATTTGTCTATTTTTATATTTTCCATTCTATTAAATTCAAATATATAAAATAATCTAATAACAAATTCAAATAAATAATATATTTTAATATATTATATTATTAATTAACAACATATTATAATATATACACTATATAATACATATGTAATATATATAATATCTAATATATATTTTTAACATCATTATAATATTATAATATATATACAATATATATGTAACATATATACCATCTAAAATATAATTTAATATATTACAACTAAAGTTATAACAACAAATACAATCCTTAACTTAATCATTTGTTCTTCTTACACAAGAGTCCCACCTCATCAATAATTTTGTTTCTAACTTCATAAAACATAACTATTTAATAACTTTTTGGCAGAAACTTCGCTGCCTTGTAGCTCTTGTTTTATTTGTCGTTCGCCTAGTAATGCCTACTTCTCCTTTTAATGAATGTTTTATTTTGCAAGGGTTGATTTAGTGCTGCCATTGATCTATTTCCTGTAGATATCAACGGTGCCCTCCATCCCGTGATCAAGAATTCAAGGATCACGAAATCACGGGTGGGCGCTACGTGTCCTATCCGGGGGAGCTCAAGGGTTGATTTAGTGCTGACGTTGATCTATTTCCTGTAGATATCAACGGTGCCCACCATCCCGTGATCGGGAATTCAAGGATCATGAAATCACGGGTGGGCACCACGTGTCCTATCTGGGGGATCAAATTTGAGCTATTGTTGACCAACTACCATTTGATCTGAGTCGTTCCCTGCCATCCCGCGATGGTGCTTGGGTTGATTGCGAAATCACGGGCGAGCGCCACGTGTCTCATCCGATGAAGCCTAAAGAGTAAAGGAAACACTAGCCGAATTTAAATGTATTAAGGGGCGGATTACTAAAGTGTTCTCGAGACGCACATGTTCTAAATCCATGGATATGTTATAATCTCGCTGGAAAAGCTACTCGAAGGTTAACAACATGGCTGGCAACTGTGTTAAAGGAATGAGATCAATGGCGCCCCCTATCCTGCGATCAGTGATTACAGGGATCACGATATCACAGGCGGGTGCCAGATGCCCTTCATAAAGGATGAAATCTATGTGACCATTTATGAGCTGTCTCTTCAAGATTGTCGGTGCCCACCATCCTGCGATTAAGAATTTTGGAATCGCGATGTCGCGGGTGCCTGCCACATGTCTCATGCAATGAAGCCTAAGGAGTGAAGAAAGTGTTCGCAAGTTTTAAATGTATTATGGAGCGGATTACTAATGTGCTTGTAAGATGCACATGTTTTATTTCAACGCAGATGTTATGATTTTAAGGGAAAATCTACTCGACAGTTAAAGGAAAGGATGACGACCATTTTTGAAGGAGCAGGCTTTAGGGTAAAAAGATCGACGGTGCTCGCCATCCCGCGATAATAAATCAAAGGATTACGATATCGCGAGCAACCACCATGTGGCATTCCTTCGCGACGTATGACATAGTGGGCCCCTTTATTGCCGTGTTGGCGATTATGTCAGCCTATTTTGAAGATGGTCATCGATGATTTGATCAAACTAGAGGATCAAAGGCTCAAATTTAAATATGTATAAAATTATGGTTGGAGCCGTTCGTGTGGCCCGCGAGTGAGGTTTAATGGTGGATGAGACATCCACTGGCAGAATTTGATCGACATAAAATCAATTTACTCATCTCATTTGTATCACAAAGCATCCAAGTATTTCATGAAAAAAAATTTAGAGCCAAAGGTGAAATTGCGATCAGCTACTACCAGAAATTGGAGTTTGTGCAAAAAAATCCGTGAGATAATTTTCTCTGTTTCCTAGTCATTCTGCACCTAAATTTGGGAAAGTAGGGGGGTCTACTATGCTTGTCACTAAGTTCATTAAAATATTTTGTTAGGGCTATTGTTTAATCATAAATTGTGAGGAATTGCAGTATTTTTACTCTGTAATTTCCTATCTCTACTTAGTCATAGCCACTTCAAGTGTAGTATTGTAGTGAGGCCCTAGTTTGTCTAAAATGGCGCCAACCAAGCAGCACTCTGGCCACATTGAGTATTTGAAAAAGAAACTTGTACAATGATTTCCCAGATCAATTTCCATTATCAACAAATGATAGAAGGAAAAGTTTGGTGTTGATGTGAGGGAAAATCCTAGGGGAGGGGTTGGTGTGTAATAATTCCAACATTGCTGATGCTAGGGTTCCACTCACAGGCTTATAAATGTTGAGATTATGGTATGGACAGAGGAATTTTCCTCATCCTTTTTCAAATGGATGGAGGTACAACATGGGAAAGCTAGTTGTTCCAAATGTGTTCCCTGATGTGGACTTACTTAGAGCAGTGGCCACAAGATATGACCCTATCACACGGGTAATTAGAGATAATGATGGAGGGGTTCTATTGGAAATTAACAGAGATGTTATCCAACAGACTTTTGATTTGAGTGAGCCAAGTGATGACTTGGTTCCTATTAATCTCGAAGAAATGAAGGAGTATGCAAAATTGAAATCTTTTGTTAGGGTTAAGCTGCTTCCACCTCATCTGGTTAAGGCAGGGGATTCACAATTTCACATCAGCCCTAGTGACTAGGAACCCTTCAGATTGAATTATTTTGGGAAGCCTTTCCTGGCTACTTTCTATTCACTATGTCAGATTTTGGGTTTCAGCCCTGGTGTAGTAATGCCGATTGCATACATGTTCATGGGGATGCAAATACAACACCCTAACTTCTCTGTAACATATGACTTCGCTTCTTTTTTGGTGGAGAGGATACATGAAGGATTGTCGAAGTTGCAGAATGGTGATACTAGTACTCAATTCTTTTGGTATTCCATGTTGATGCATATGTTCTTGTTTAGGAATGCTGATTTCTTTGCTGAGAATATGAACTTAAGATAATCAGTTAATGGAAAAAGATTGCCAGTACATATATGGGCTGCAAATTTGTCCTGTAATAAGGAAAACACTAGTTATGTGTAATTTGATAATTGTTTTGCTGCAAGATTGAGGGCTAGATTGATGGTAAATGTACCTAGGATCCTTTAGGAACTACATGATTTCCTTCGGCCGAAGGAGAGGAAACCAGAATTGAGGGTTTTACATAACTAGGGTGACATTATCCCATATCCAGTCAGCACTATCCTGAGAATATATGGATTTCAAGGAACCCCTCACATACTGCCATACAATGTGCCACCAAGACTAGGGTTTCCATGGGTTAGCGTGGGCGATGGGGTGTATTCATGAAGATAACCTAACTAGAAAGGGAGGAAACATTTTCCTTGATTATATAGTAGTGTATGACTTTACATTTTCGAAGCGAGGTCGACACATTTTGAAAAATTCCTTTGTTGACATTTGAGATTTGTCCAAGGCTTAATAACATGATCTCAAGGTTTCTTTTGCTCTTTCGCATAAAGAATAAAAGGTGGCAAATTTGCACATGAGTTCAATTTCCTTGAGGACCTAATCAGGAATGAATTTGATTTAAATAGACAGAATTGAACAAGGAAAAGTGGATAGCTTATAGTAAGCTACTGGATATTGTGCATGAAATGGATCTGACGTATGATCCATTGATGGAATTCACTCCATACCAGAAGAGAATTAACTTTTTAATGAAGAATTTCAAGGAGATAATGGACACCTTGACAACCAAAAAGATAAATTTAAGGTTAAGTCTGGATATGTAAGGACAAAGTGATATGCCAATTGAAACAAGGCCAGTATGTCAGCCTACAGAAAGGTGGCCCATCTATAGGAAGAAAAGGGATACTGGCAGTGATGAGGAAGAAGTAGACAGAAAAGGGAAGAAAATAATGAAGGCGCCTTCACAACCAAGCCCAAAATTCAAAGTACCTGGGGCTGTCAAAATCATTGAATTAAAATCTTCACCATAGCGCAGTCCCCCATCACCACCACCTGAGCCAAGCCCTAAAAGGAAAAGAACTGATTACGTACCTGAGGATATCACAGATGAAATTATTGTTACTGATCAAGACATGCAGGTTGGTATGCCATCCCCTCCTAGGTCAGCTGAATTGGTTCTATCCAATTTGGATATGAAGGGTAAGAGTGTGCAGGATGCAAGAATGGAGGCTTGGAAGGAGTTCTTAGATGGAAATGCATTTGTAAAGACTCCTGTATTCTTGCAATTGGCATAGAGGATGAAATTTGAGGAATATCAAAATAAATGCAAGGAGAGAAGAGAACTAAGGCCTGATGGTCAGATTAGGAGAATGATGAAGAAGTGAAAGTTGAACTAATGGAAGAGTTCAAAAATATCACTCCTGAAGAAGGAAGACAACTAGTGAACTAGGTTGGTGTTTTGATTTTTCCTGAATGGGACATCGCATATGCAGTGGCTTTCAGTGCCATTATGAAGTCCAAGAATCCTTTTTAAGATTCTGAAGAAGAAGTTAAGGCAGCATTACAAAACTATGCCTTCAGTGAAGAATATGAGACTTTGGAAATTTGGGCATTGGCTCCATAAGGAAGAAAGCCAGACATTGCTGATATTAATCCAAATTTAAAAGGAGGATTAATAATAAAGAGGGCTTCAAAGACTACAACAAATGAAGCCACTAGTTTAACTGTGAATGTGGCCAAGTTGGCCCAAAAGACTGCTAAAAGGGAGGAGGCTACAAGAAAGAGTCTAATGGAGAAGTATAACATTTTAGTTGAAGAATATAGTAAAATGCAACAGAGGAATATTGAGTTGCAAACTGAAGTAGAAAGGTTCAAGTATAGACATACTAGGGAAACATCCAATGCTCCACGAACCAGCACATCACCTCCCATAGCAGGGTCAATGCCTCCTGCTTCTCCAAATGTTTCTACACCAGGGTCTCCCATTCAAAATCCTGCTCTTACCCCTCCTCTAGAACAAGTCAATGAACAAATAGAGTGCTCTATTGATCCAACAAAGAGGTAGCTCATGCATGAAATTGATCAATTACAACAATCACTAAGGGTAAAAGAGGAGGGTTTTCTTTCAAAAGAAAAAGAAATTGTTACTCTTGTTTTGGAGCATTTAAATGAAAAGGTGGATAATAAACTTCCCTCTATACATTCTTTGTATTCTTTGCTATCTGAAGCAATAAATAATGTTGATAGGGATAAGGAGATAGTGATTCCAATAATTCAAAATTGGATCCCTAGGGAAAATAATGTAGATGTTATGACTAAAGCCTTAAGGTTTGATGCAAATAACAGGCCCCAATCATTGAAGCCTACTTATATATTAGTTAAATCATTGCAAAGTTTTCAAACCTTACCAGATGATCTAAGTAGGAAGATTAGGAGTTGGTAAAGAACTTCAATGATTGGGGTAAATACTAATCGCTATCCCATATAACCGATGAGCGTGGGGAAATCAACACTCCAACACTCCGGCAGATCACAAGTAGAGTCATCAATAATCAAATTAAAAAAATTGTGATGACTCAGATTATGATTTGTTGTTAAATTGTATGGATAAGATTATTGGTACCGGCTCATTTTTGGAATCTTTTGAAAGAGATGCTAATCAGGTAGCGGTAAAGTATTTTCCTTATAGTAGAAAGGTAAAATAGGTGATTGATTTTGACTGGCCAAGTGACGAAGAATACCAGAGGTGGGTGGCTAAGTATTTGAATGATGATGAGTAAAAAGAGTGGGCTACCGATAGGTGGCAAATCAGATGTTGTGGTTAGAACGTTTCCAATTTTGTATGGATGACTTTCTTGGCATGGGTTTCACGTGGTTTTTTGTTATTGCATCAACCTTCCTCCACTGACATTGTAACACCCACCGTGCAAACCCCAGAAAAGGCACACAAAGCAAATAATTTTTTTTTGAAACAATACAATTAAACATGCAAGAAACATTAACCATAATCACATAACACATTACATTGCACTATTACGCTTAGCTCTCTGGGGCACACGAGGTTACTTCACAAATAACTAACAATGAAAACAAAATATAACAACATAACTATTAATATTATAACCATGAATAAGGATACCTCTAATAACCAAGAGTGAGAATATTAATACATCACATAATACTATTACAATAAATCTCTTTTAACAAAATACAATTGAACCTAACTATTACATCATTTTAATATTATATCACAAGCTCTTGATTAATAATTACATCCAATCTCGCAAGCGTGTGGGATAATATAAATACAATAAAATCTGAACTACAAAAGAAACACTGTGCAACACCAACTGCAGAAATGTTGAGAAGATAGGCTGCTGATGGGGAACCCAACGGGTGCGGAGCATGTTCCACCCAACCATGTGAATTACAAGTAACTCACCCCCCGTGCTCAGAGGTGACAAGGAAGAGAACCCGACCATGAATGTCAAACCGACTCATGAACAAACATAGTACAAATACAAACTCAAGGAATACAACAAAATAACTATCAACGTTCACGAATCA
The DNA here is from genome assembly GCA_007258455.2 of Sequoia sempervirens. Lineage (NCBI taxonomy): Eukaryota > Viridiplantae > Streptophyta > Pinopsida > Cupressales > Cupressaceae > Sequoia > Sequoia sempervirens. Next base: position 22,284 of record VDFB02213882.1, read on the forward strand.
AACATGACAAGTTAAAGCTATGAAACTCATCACAATTAAATACAGTAGTATCAATTAAACAAGTAACTAAATAACAATCATAAATCAAAATACGGCAAGGGTTGTACCTTCAAGTATGAGACAAATAACACAAATCAAGACATGCGAGGCAAATCCATCTCGCGATAACTCAAGTTATAGTAACCACCATTCTCGTACAACCCTTCCAATATTTAATGCTTAAAAAACACGTAATATTCTGATCCCAAAGGTAGAGGAATAAACTTCCAAGAGAATAAATCATGCCTTTGGAACAAGGGTTGCAAGACAACAGGGTTCCCTCATGGACAACACTAAACGATAACATAATGTAAAAGAAAACTCAAAATATATTTTGCAAGTTTGCACTATTAAAATTTAATTCCATTCCCAATTAAATAATTAATTTCACCAAATAACTAATCATTACAAAAAGAATATCAGATTTCAATCATTGAACATAACGAAATGCAATTTTGTCGATAAACAAGAACCAAAGCAAAAATTTTATTTAAAATATTTGCTCAACCAAAACAAATAATAAAATCATGCCCTCAAAAAAAATATAATTACCTATACAAAAGCATTATTTAACATTTTAAATAAAATACAAAAATTACATTTTTTAAAATGTAATAAATTAACATTAAATTAAATAATTATAATTCCATTTTTAAAATAAATAATATTAAATAAAATAATTATAATTTTATATTTTTAAATGAAATACATTATAATTATAATATTTAATAAACTAAAAAATATATATAAATACACTGAATATATATATAAATATAAATATAAAATTTAATAAAAAACTTGCATAGGGAGAAGGCCGACTACTTTGTAAAGTCAAGCCGCAGTTACTGAGAAGATCGCCGCACAACAGCCTTTTATGATCGATGTGCAAGAGCATGATTGTGGGGGTATCGAGGGGGTATGGCTTCAGCCGTCCCTCCCCACTCCCAAAATAATTTCTTTTTTTAATTTTTTACGAAATTTGATTTCGCGAATTTTATTTTATTTTATTTATTTATTTGTATATCTAATTTTTAATTCATAACCTCGAATTTTGTGCCGAGCATAGGTACGGCTATAACTATGGCCTGAACAAAAATTTTGACCCAACCAAATAACAAGTATAAAAACAATAAAAATACTATGTTTTTATATATATATAAAAACAAATCTGTCTGAATATAAACAATAATTCTAATGAGACAGAGGTATCTTTGTATCCAATTTCTTACTCAATTTATGTTATATATATATATATATATATATATGTTATATATATATATATATATATATATATATATATATATATATATATATATATTTTGAAAGAACATACAAAAAAAATATTATTCACAGTCAAATTATAAAAGAAATTACATAATGGTTTCACAAAAGACAATAATTTTCTCATGTTGGTTTGCTAACTAGTAATCATTAAATTTCTAATTAAGGTTTTCTTTTCTTTCAAACAATCAACTATATTTATGCAATTATTTATCTAATTTCTTTTTAAAGTAGAAAGAAGAATGAGATGAAACATTTGGAACCTAGAGTCCTACGCTTATTCGAAATTTGATGATGCTCGTTTGAATCTGACCTCTACGAAGAGCTTCTAGTTTCTGCTTGTATCCGTCTCTCCAGAATTCTGTGGCCGAACTCGAATCCAATGCTTTATACTGAAACACTTCCCAATTTAATGCAAGAGAATGAAAGAACTATTTTTCCCCAAAACTCCAGAACCATTCTACTTGTGCAACTCTGTCTCCATAAAACCTCTCTGTCTAAAACTTACAAAAATTTTAATTAAATAAAAGATATTACCCCTTTTCCTTCAAAAGCTCTCAAAAATCATAAATAAAAGAAATTATATTTTTTAAAAGCAAGATTTTTAGTTAAATATCAAATCACATTCGCTCTTTCATCTTTTCATCCTTTTATTTATTTATTTTTCTATTCCATAATACTTTTTGTTTTAATTTCCATTTTTTTTTAAAACTTTACTTGCAAAGCACATTATCTAATTAATTTAAATAATTTATTCTAGCAATTATCCTCAACAAGATAATTAATTAAAATAATAAACACAATTTAGTATTTAATTAACATTTATTAAAATACATGACTTTTAAAAATAAATAAAACATTTAAATATTTAAATACAATTTAATCTAACATTTTAATAACAATATTACCCTTATTTAATTAATTCAATCACACTTATAAAATACTAACAAAAATAAAATACGGCAAGACACAAATGACGACCACAAAGAACGACAATTACAAGAACGCACAAAACCATTTAAACAAGACGGTCTAACATCATGGGACAGAATGACTTCATCGCCACCTCTGTTTCAACATTATACCGTTGGGTTATAGGTGCTCGCCCTGTCCTGCCGAAGCAGGTGGAATCGAGACTATGTACCTGCAATCCCTGCATACAAACAATGTTGTGCACAATATATCCATTTAAGTACAAACACCTCGTGAGAAGGAATCACAACGTAGCAGGGCACCCATAAATGAGTGGTGCTACACTGTCCTTCATCACATCTATCCAAACAATATAATGTAACCGATAAATTACTCATTTATAAACTAACAAATCATATCATATCATCATGCAAAATTACTAATTCACTGCATCCCCACCTAATATTGCATCTATATAAAAACATCACCAATTAAATGCAATCATAATGTAATATCATACTCACAAAAATACTATTAGAAGCTCTTGTCCCTTCTTCTTCTTCTGATTCCTTAGCCAGATTACCTGCACATCCCAGGTGAGAATGGAGGGGTACTACAGACATGATGAACGAGAATATGCTCCAGGATGATTGTTGTTGTAAAGATTTTTGAACAAGAATATTTTTCAAGGTGGTGGCTGTTGTAACAAATTTTGGAATATCACTAGGTGCTCCAATTGATTGGTGACATGTGTACTTTTTGGCCCAATGCTTGTTTTCTCCTTCATTTTCTATAAGAAGGATTTCAAGGCCAGAAGTACAGGTTAGCAGGTTAGATAACTTTTGTCGAGTCTAGGTGAAGTTGCAGAGTGAATTGTAAAGTCCGATGGTTTTAGAGAAATGTAATTTAGGTTTTGAGTCATTATGTAACAGGTTTTGAGTTCATAGAGATTTAATGTTGTATAACAATACTAGCATTTGAGTTGAAATGAAAATTCGAGCTCATGTCTCTCCATTGTACATGCATATATGAACTTTGAATGAAATAACTAAGGGTTGTTTTATCCATCTCA
>VDFB02213884.1:0-12026 GCA_007258455.2 Sequoia sempervirens
AAATGAAATTTGCACCACTTTGCAACACAATTCCTTGAAGATTGCAATGGCTTTGCGTGAATTGGCTTGATTCACGCATGGCAAAACAAAGTTTGGTTTCGTTTCACCATGTCAATACCATCCCTTGAATTCTTAGGAAGTAGATTAGAACTTTTGACCCCTTGTCTCTTTTTTCAATTTGTTTGATCTGCAACCCAAATAAAAGAGCTTCATTGTCCAAACCTTCATTGTGAATTGAAAAAATTCAATGCTTTAGGTGTGATAAGTTTGGTCACTTTTCCAAACATTGTTCAGATAGACCTAAGCATCAAGCCTCCATTGCAAATGTAGATGATGTCTCTCCACAGAAGAATGAAGAGCCTTGTTACCATGCAATATAATAAGATCCTTGAAGCCTTATGCTTACAATAATTATAAGATCAATATAAGAAGAGCCTTGTTACTATGCAATATAATAAGATCCTTGACTTACTGATGCTTTACTTTTTTCATGATATTTTAGAACATTTTTATGGGTTGTTGGAAAGTCTTCCCTTGGGCTATTGAGTTTGGTTACAAGTGATTCATCCAAGTTATTAATCTCTATCTTGTTCTTATTAGATATAGTCCTCCTTTAATATATTTTATACTGGACTCCAATTGAAGTAGATTATTATATTGTATGAAGCAGAGATTCATTTTCATACCACATTGTACTATACCATATACGCTGCATTTTGAATAATGTTTTAGTCAAATTTGAAAGTAGTAACTGGGGTAATGAAATAAATAAAGGAAGGAAAGATTGCAAATTATGTTTGTTTACTTGCTCCTCTTGTTCAACCTAATAGTGACTATAGAATCGGAAGCTATGCTATAGTAAAAGCAATGGGAAAGAAAGGGGTTAAAAGAGGGAGGCCAACTACATCAAAGAAGGAACCATCACCCTCTCTGGAAAATAATGAAAATACAAGTAATAACATACACAATAAGAACCTAGAAGATCAAAAAAAAACGAAAAGGGGTAGAGCAAAGGGGTTGAAAAGAGAACCATATCCTGTTATGGAATATGAAGAAAAGGGAAAGAATGATGGAAACTCTGGTGAATTGGTGGATCAAAAACAACTTTTGGAGTTAAATCACTATGAAGGTTTTCTTATTACACCTATTTTCTTGAATCTCATAAGCTTGCTTGGTTACAGTTTGTGTGTGAGTGACTAATTTGTGTGCTCTTGAGTTCTTGTGATTTTGTTTTTGCATGGGTTAATTAATTTAATTTGAAAGTCTAGGTATGTGTTAGTGTATATATAAAGATGATTCCATTATATGTGTGACATGCCTTTGTCATTGTGTTGGAATGTTTCAGCATGCTGTGTTTTTCTTGGCAGTGAAAGAAAAAATTATTTGTAGCATTGGTATTCATGTTTCCAACCTGCTAAAGTATCCTCAAAGATAAAGTTCTACTCTTTGTTTATTTTAATTTTCATACTTGCACATTTCATAGTTTTCTAGTATGTCACTTCTATCTGATCTTGTCATAGTGACTTATCAATCCGCTGATAAGCATTCCAAGGTAGATATAGTAGAAATATAGGACTGAACAAATGATGACAATGAGAAAAAGTTACCTAAAAGTCAGTTGGCATTCATTTGTAGTATCAAAGCATACATAAAAGGGTGCCTAGGTCTATGCTTTATCAATGTTAAGTGGCAGAAGGAGAGGTCTTTTATAGAGCATCAGCCAAAACATGCACCTAACTGGAAGGTGAGTTAGCGACATGAGGCTTTTGACAGCGTGCCTAGCAGTCATGAAGCAGTGAGCAACAGGTAAAAATGGTGTCTGGGAGGATCTAAAATTATGTTTTGAGTGGCATGATGGATGAGAATAGGCACCTAGACTGACAAGACTAACTAAAATTGGTGCCTAGCATTTATTTGACTAAGCTAAAAGGTAGGTACATCAAGGATAGGTGCTTGGAGTGGATGTTTATGCAATGTGAAGCAATGGTTTGAGTTTGAAATATGTGTAATGCGATGTAATCAATAATATGAATAAATTTTTAATTATTAGTTATCTTGTGGAAATGGCATAATTGCTTAGGTTGGAAAAGCTTTGTAAAAACTATATTGTAATTGAATTTTCATCTATAAGCATCTAGGTGTTACTTATGCAATGTGAGGTAATGCTTTGAGTTTAAAGATGTGCAATGCAATGTAATCAGCAATATGAATAAACTACATAATATAACCATTCTTTTTATGCTATTGTACATCAAGATATTTAACCATTGCTCACTTGATTAAAATTTCAAAGAGTTTAATTATGCACATGAGGAGGCAATTAAATTTTGATTGTCAACTTCTATATATGAAATTATCCAATAATCAAGTGTATGTCCATATACAAAAATGGCATCAACGCCAACTCAAACAAAATTTTACAATATGTGGTATATGCCATCTCGGTATCTATTCAATATTTACATGCCAAAACGTCTATCTCATTCTAAACTACTGGTGGATCATCAAAATGGAGCCTCTTTGAAGCACTTGTTGCCTCTGAAGGTAGCTGCACACGAAAAAGTCAAACCACAATTGAGATTAGTTACATATTATATAATTTAAAATCAAAATAATTAACATCAAAATCAATATACATTAAATTATAATTGAACTCTAAAATTGTAATCTTGATTACGAAATATCCGAATCTCTTCAAAGGGTCAGGAGTCCTAGAATATGCCTCTCTCAAAGAATTGACCAAACCAACTTTTTTAATGTCAATCTATATATATGTGAATAAAAACATAAAATTGATCCAAGTTAGCATACAATTGTTGATAATAGGAACATATAAATACCAAACACTAAATAAAATGAACACATACTTCTTTAGGTTGATCTTTTCTTTATCTCCTTTAGGTGTTTGACACCTCCTCCTTGAGTGCTTCAACACCCTACTCCTTCAAGTGTTCAATCATTGATACTACTTCTGGTGTTGTGGCCCTTGTCAACAAGGACGTATAGCTCATAATTCCCTACACATAAAAATGACAAGTACATATGAAACTACCAATCTATGTCAATGTATGTATAATCAATATAAGATCTTAAAATTATTGATTCAATCAAATTTGAGTTCAAGTGCCTTGCCCTTATCAACATTACACTTCCATAATCTGGACAAGGTACCTCATAAGGTATGGCTACAAGAGGAAAATAAGATAAACATATAAGTTTTTATATAATTTCATTAATGACAATTCAAATGACAAGAAAGTATATAATAAATAAATGTAAATGAGTGAGTGCAAAAATATATACTCTGTGCATGTCGAGGCCAAATGAAATGGCCCTTAGGGTGCTATCCATCACATGTGTCAGCTCCTCCTTGGACATCAACTGTTAAATAGACCATGTAAATAAATATTAGTACATTATACTATCTCTCTTATTAATATTCATTTAAAACAAATGCAAGTTATGAATTCACAGCTTAGAAATTTTACGTGTCCGCTATTCCAATGTCCCCTCTCTAGCAACAGGGGACTCGTATGGTGTGCTCCACTCCCTAGCGTCGTCTATAATGTCCCACATCATGGGAAGTCATAATCCGAGGAAGTGTCTAGGGGATGCTCATTGAGAGGCTGTACAAGGACCCAAACATGTTGGCAGCACATGGAGCAAGTATGGTACACAAATATGTGGACGACAAGGATGATGTAAGCACTTTCGAGCCATCACCAACATCACGAGAATGTGGCTGAGCTACTACAAAGAAAAACATCGCGAGAAACCAAAGAGACCACTCAAAAGAGTGAATAGTGTGGATAGTGCAGTGTGGCGCATCCTACATAATATTTGGATGGTATACTGGAGGTGGTGGAGGAAGGTGAGGGAGGGGAACATGTGGGTAGGGTATTACTCTAACTGCCTCTGCTCTATCCTGGGGCATACCTCCACCAACGCCCTGGAAGGGTCTAATGTCAAAGTAATTGACATGATGCCCTAACACAAACTCAGCATATAATTTTTTTATAAAGTAAAATGGTACATCCAAATTGTTGTTAGGTGGTTTCAAAAAAACCATACACCAACGATCCCAAAAAATTTCTACAATGTTTCTATGAGTGCACCATTTTATAGAAAGTTTTGTTTTATTAACATTAACTGGCAAACCAGTGCGGGGGTTAACAAATAAAGAGGCTATTTGGACTTTGGTTATTCCAAGATCTTTCACATCATCATAGGACAATCCACATGCATAATATTCTCTCATGTCTTCTCGCCACGAATGAAAGGCATTATGTTGTGAGGAGAGGGTTTCTATATTTTTAATTATTTCTTTCATTGTGTTTGACATCGAAGATAATCGAGGGACTCTCATATAAACTTTAGAAATGCCCCTTAATTGTTGCAATTTTTCATAAATTAATTCTTGAATTGATAGATGTGGAGGTGGTGGAGGTGGTGGTGGAGGTGGTGGAGGTGGAGGAGGTGGAGGTGGAGGAGGTGGAGGTGGTGGAGGTGGTGGAGGAGAGTGGAGGTAGTGGAGAGTGGAGTGGAATTGGTGCATTTCATTGTGGAGTAGCCATAATGCACGATTCAATATAAAAAACAAATCAATCTAATTAAAATTAGACAATATAAATGAAAATATTATAAAATGCACCCTAGTTTTTAAAAGTCAACAAAACCCTAGTTTTTTAACAAAAATCTATAAAATTTTCTAATTTTTAATCCAAGTACATAAAAAACACTATTTTTGATCAAAATCCATTTACTGGAAAACATTCAAATTTCATCCAAAATCCATGCTAGAGCTCAAAATTTTCATAAAATCTATCAAAACCACCCAACTATTTGAATTCAACCTTTCTTTGGGAGTTATCAAACCAATTATAGGGAAGCCATAACCATCTTGAGCTTTTAATCATGCTTTTGATTGTTCATAATCATCTGCATAAAGTTCATGTACATACAATAACTCTTTTTTTATCATATTCACTATGTACATGGGATCAATGAGTATTCCCCTTTTCGGGTTTCTGCAAACTTGACATAAAGAAGACCATCGAGTGTAGTTATAGAAGAATCAATATATGTGAAAGAAATGTCAAACAAAATATTGGTTTTTCCTTTATGATTTTGAATATTAATAATGTTTATAAAGATGGAAAAATCATTATCATCTTCTTCATTATCATTGTATTGAACAAAGTTTGTTGAATGAATTGGTAATGGGCTTGTAAATATTTATAGTATTGATTAGGTGAAAAAACCAATTTATTTCCTTTGCCATTAATAGGTCATCCAACTGGATTTGATTAGAATGAGTTCTTGCACTTGGTTATAAATATGCTTACATCTTTCCATATCATGTCGAGGTGTACGATGATATTGAAAAAATGTTTTTGCATTAAAGTTTGGTGGTAAAGGTTTAATTGTTTGAATATGACTAATTGGAGGAAGTTGAATCATATTCTTGTTTAACAATTGCAACATGATCACATGGAAAGAATCAAACAACTATGAAAATTTCCTATCTCATGGCCTAAATTTATATCTAGAGTTATGTTTATAGTAGTTACTTCTGTCTCAATATTATGAGCAGTTTGACATGAATGTTTATCAAGTAATGAATTTTTTTCTTTTTCTTTTTAAATGATTGATAGTTGTTTTGAGGCATGACTTATATGATTGACCAATAGGAGCCTATGAAGGGGTACCTTCATACCAACTAATCGATATTCAATAATCATGAAGGGTTATACAAAAACGTGTTAAGGATGGATATTTCATTAGCAATTTCTTATCTTGAATATTAGGTTGTAAGTTACCTATAAACACCCTTTGAATGTCAACATCTTGAAGACTATAGGAGAATTTCAAATAAAAGGATTAGTATCATTTCATAAAGTTTTTTATTTTCTCTTTAGGTCCTTGATTACAATGAACTAAATTTGTTAATGTAACTTGAGGACTGATGTTCACTTGAAAGTGTTGGAGGAAATCACTAATGAGTTGTGTAAAGGAGGTAATTGATTGTTTGACAATGAACGAAACCAATCCAAGGCCATATCTTTCAATAATCTAGAAAAGAGTTTCACTATGAGTGAATCTTCAAAAATAAAGTCTCTACACAAGGTAGTAAAAACTAACAAATGGTTATTAGGATATTTTTTACCATTGTACTTTCCAAAGTGAGGTATTTCAATGTTTTGTAGTATAGGTGTATTTAAAATAGTGAACATTAATGAACTATGTTTAAGGTATTTTGGATGTTTACTATTGGTTTGATTTTGGTTTAAGTTTGAAATTTGTTGTTGTAATAATGTCATGCTTTAAATAAAAAAGTTGATTTATCACAAAATCATTGGGCCACATGTTGTGAGAGTTTTTCAAGTATGGTGAACTAGTATGGAGGAATGGTGGGATATTATATTTCATGTTTAGGAGGGGTGATGAATATGGAGGTGTTATAGGTGAAGGGACAAAACTATTATAATTTCCACTAGAAATTCCTAAGCTTGAGTTTAAACCATTGTTATATTCCATCATTGATGCTATGATTGGAGGTGTAAAGTTGGGAATAAAAGGCATTATTGTGGGAGAGGAAACTTATTTTCCAAAAGGATTTTGAGCATTAGTCAAAAATTTCATGAAACTAGCTACCGAAGGAATATTAGAATCTACTATATTAGCTAGGCTACGTAACACTTCTATCCATTCCTAATCATTTACCAACTTCCCAATGCTATCCAAAAGAGGGATTGCTTCTCCATCCAAAGGTTCAATGCTTAAGAATTGTCGAATTCATTGTAGGTCTTTATCCAATTATTCTAGATTATCATTGGGGACCTTAGAAATAACATATGCCAAGTCCACATAAATGTTAGGTTACAAAAAAGACATGGGTAATGTTGGACTAGGGAGGGAATATAAGATGGATTGGGTAGACATAATACATTGAGTGAAAGAGTTATAAGAATCAAGCTCAACATTGGCTATGATTGCAACATAGGAAGCCATAAGTCTACAACTACATCTCACGTGGGTATTAGTGAAGTGACACAAGGTCATGAAGCTCATAAAATTTCTACAAGATTCAAAACAATTTAATGCTCATACAATGAAGGGAAAACACAAAATAGTCACAAAAACTAAAATAATTTGCACACACAAAACCCAAAACAACATAAGAATCATAGAGATAAAACTATGATCCAAATCTTTGTCAAAACTGATTGGACAGGGAATTGGCACCCTAGACTGATGAGGTTGATTTTTGTTAAATTTAAAATCTAAAAATGAGATATAGTATCTGAGGATCCTAATTGAAGATGTTTAGGTCTGCCAATAGGAATACTTTTAGAAATGCACAAAATTTTAATTTTATATACATGCAACCATAATGCCTAATTAAATATAAAAACAAATCAATCTAATTAAAATCAGACAATATAAATGAAAATATTATAAAAATACCCTAGTTTTTTAAAAAAATCCAACAAAAACCCTAGTTTTTAACAAAAATCTATAAAATTCTCTAATTTTTAATCCAAATACATAAAAAACACTATTTTAAAGTGAAAATCCATTGCAAACATTCAATTTTCATCAAAATCCATGCTAAACTCAATTTTTTCATAAAAAATCTATCAAAAAACCCTATTTTGAAAAAAATCAACTAAAATTAAACAAATCTAATTGAAAATTTGATTAGAGCAAATAAAAATCAAGAATCTAACCTGTTGCAGATGGATTTGAAATCGGATATCTGATTTGTGCTTTCCACTATGCGCCCGCCATGGTTAAGTCGAATGAAAATGAGTTTTAGTCAGCCAAAATAGATATATATATGTATCAATAAAATCCCGGATATCACGATTTGGATCCGGATATACGATTTGGACCTCGAGACTCTATCCGATTTGAATCGAGATGCTCGATTTTTCAAATCTAGGTTTTTGCGTTGCCTCGATAGTCACTCGAGCCCCAGAAAGTCAACTCGGCATTTTCACATTTTTGGGTTGTAGAAACATGTATTTTTTTCTCCATTGCCACTTTTTGGCATACCATGATCCTGCACATGCCCTATTATCTGAACATGTACTTGAAGAGGTTTATCTAATAGATCTAAGTGATACATCAAGTTCTGATATGGCTTTGCCTAACCTTGATGAGGTTTTGGGGTACATTCACTCCTCGAGATGAAATCGAGGAAGCAAGCTAAGCTTAGAAGAAAAAGGGAAAAGAAATAGAATTGAGGTAGGTTGTGATTGAAAGGGATAGGTTGATTAGACAGTTGGAAATAATGAAGCTCCTAAACCAAGAAAAACCTAAGCCAGATGTTGAGGGCCCTATTGTATGTGAAGTTGTTGATAGGGAGATAAAGCCCGTGTTTAAGGAAAATCTTGTAGGTCAAGTTGATGCCCAATCAAAACCTTCAGACTCAAAACCCTCCAATCCTATTAAGTCTTAGCCAAGTAATCCAAAGCCTATTTTAGATAAGGGAAAACAAAAGGTTGAGGGGATTAAAATAAGTGAAAGGATGTCTTCCCACCCTCCTAAACGAGATCCCTTACCACATGTATCGTTACAAGTTGAGACTGCCTTAGAAAAGGCTAGAAGGGAGAGTGAGGCTCTTGTAGAAGAGTTGGAGAGGACAAAGATTGAAGTTGAAAATGTAGAAAAGAAGAGGAAAATAAGTTTCCTCAAGATGTCATACATTGATGAGGCTACACAAGCTGCAATTTCATCAAGTCACCAAGATGCCTTGAAACACAGTCTTGAAATTAATCTGGATCCCACCACAAAAAGTTTTGGCCCAAAGTTTCATGCAACTAGGTTTGTTGATCTAAATCAAGATGGTCATAGGGTGAAAAATTTAGAGTCTGGTGTTGATTCTCAGAAGAATGAAGGATTATTTCAACGAAGACCTATATAGTTGGAAAGGTATAGGCAATTATTCTTTGATGGTATTCTTGGTTATCCAAATACCATTCCTGATGGTCTAAGAGAAAAGATGAGTAAGTTTGATGGAAACAATGCTGTGACAACAAAGGAACACTTAAAAGCTTTTATGGACATGCTAAATGATTACGAGGTAGCGCATGAAGATGTTATAATGAAATTGTTTCTACAATCTCTGGTAGAGGATGCAAGGGATTGGTACAAAGGTTTACCTATTGCTAGTATTGGTTCATGGGATGAATTTCAAAAATGTTTCAAGGAACAATATGGTGATAAAACCAAAGTTAGTTTCATGCTGAATGAGTTCAATAATATCAAGAAGTCATTGAATGAGGCTATGACATAGTTTAATCTAAGGTTCCAAAAGGAAATGTATAAGTTGCTCCAGTTGCTGAGGCTTAATGAAAATGTTTGTCTAACCACATATTTCAATGCTTTTGATGCAAAAATGGCATATCTCCTAAGAGATAAGGACCCTCAGACTGTAAGGGATGCATTTAGGGTGGCTATAAATATTGAGAGTAATTGAAGAGCTTCCGGGAAATATGGTAGGAGAGAAGAACCTACACTTTAAAAAAATCGTAAGGATAAGACGAAGATGGTTTCTGTTGCAAAGCCTAAGGATGACAAAAATTGGGAAAAGGTCTTCAACACTTTGAAAGACATAAAGTATACTGTTGCCAAGCAAGAAAAGGGTATAGGAAATGAAAAGCAACAGTATAATAAAAATGATAGACCGCCCAGGTTACAAAATTATCCTTATAATACAAATTGGATAGATGGGAAACCAATCTTGCTTGGACAAAAGCCTAAAAATGACCAACATATGCTAGACCCCTTGTAGAAGAATTTAGTAAATGCAGTACAGGATAGACCATAGTGTGAGGTGTGTGAACATCCACATGATCAAAATTACTGTGGTATTGCTCAGTTACTTGTTGTTGAGGAAATAGAGGAGGATGCTCATGAGCAGACTCTAGAATGTGAGCAGGGTGATGTAGATGTTTGTATGGCCAGATCTTACATTGATGAGGTAGAATGTTCCTCTGATGATGAATTACAGGGAGTTGATGTGGATAATCTCGGATAGAGAAGTGAAATGTACCATCAACAAGTTTTCTCTGATGAGGAGGCTGATTTTGACTATAATGCTTGCAATATGGAGCAGGTTGAAGATTCAATGTCTTTAAGAAGACCATCAGAAGAAGAGATTGCAAGATTGATTGAGGAAATGGCTGCTCAAGTGAGAAGTTCACTTCAATTAAGAAACAAAACTATGGGTGGTGAACAGGGTAAACCTGCTAGTTTGTTTATTAAAGAACACAAGGACAAAAGTAAGGATATTAAGGTTGACAGCAAAAAGGATGCTGTTAAAATCAAAGGTTAAATATTAAGTTTCGGGAGAAAAAATAAGAAACCAAACTATCCAAGAAGATAATAACTTCATCATTCAATTTGAAGATAAAGATAGATTACAAAATTTCCAGCGGACCTGCTCAGATGATAAAACAAAAGCTGGAGAGAATAAACAATATGAATGATGGTAATGCTATCTAATTTGCTACCTAAATATACTGTGGAGTGTATCTTCAAGGGTACTTTCTGAAGTCAAATGATGAGAATAGATTATACATAAGGAATAATATACTGTGATCCTGGATTGTTCATACGATAATAAGATTGAACAAGGTAGTTGTAAAGAAGCAAAGGATAAAGAAAAAGAAGTGGAGGGAATTGTGTCACAAATTCCTCCTGTATATTTAGGGAATTCTATTAATATGTGCCTTGAAAATATAACCCCCTTTTTCATGAGTGTTGATATAAATGGGAAAACTTTAAGGAACTGTATAATAGATTCAGGGGCATCAAATAATGTTATGCCAGTCAAAATAATGGAGCCAATGGGATTGACAGTAGATACAACTCAAGGTAAATGCTATGCTTTAGATTCAAGAGAAGTGCTAGTTGTTGTAACTATTAACGCATTGCCTTATAAATTGACTCAATATCCTAAGAAAGATTTAACCATGACTGTATTAGTTGCAGACATCCCACCTCATTTTGGGATGCTTCTATCGAGAAAGTGGAGTGCATCAATGGGGGGTAACATGCAATGTGATCTATCACTTGCTACTTTCTCCATTGATGGTAAGGATGTCAAGATTGAATGAGAGTCAAAAGTATCCCATATGACTGAGCATGAACCGACTGAGAATATGACATGTTTTATTGACAGTGGCATAAATGAATTTAGGGCCGAGGAATTCCCTAGCAATTGTGATAAGCCTACTGCACCGATTGATACAAAAGTAAAATAGTTGTTAGAGTCTGCTGACTTGTGGACTATGTACTTCAATGGTGCAAGTTAAAAAGAAGGATCTGGTACAGGTGTTTTGTTACAATCCCCAAGTGGAAAGACATTCAGGTTCTCTTTCACTTTGTTATTTGAATGTACCAATAATGTTGTGGAGTATGAAGCTCTGTTATTGGGGTTAAGGTTGGTTGCAAAACATGGGATCAAGAAGCTCAAGGTAATTGGAGATTCTGAGCTTGTGGTTTCCCAAGTTAGATCCAAGTATGTATCAAAGAATAAGAGGTTGAAACAGTATAGGAATATTGTTTGGGATGAATTGGAGAACTTTGATGCATTTGGCATAGGATGGATGGAGAGAGGCCACAATAAAGTGGTAGATTTATTAGCAAACATTGCATTAAAACTAGATGATATGACTTATGCTAGAATTTCAAAGGTTGAGGTGCAAACCAGACCATCCGTTCTTGATAATATAAAAAATTGGCAAGTTTTTGATAATGATGATGACATACTAAGGTTTTTGAATTGTGTGGATGAATATGAAAGTCAAGAAATTGACTTTGGAGGTTTTGTGGAAAAAAGTGATGGTAAAGATACTGTATTTGGAAAAGAGGTCATTCAGTTAAAGACAAATACAATTCCTAAGGGTTTAGTTGTATTAGAAAGAGTATTTGGTAATCAGGATAGGAAAAAGGCTAATCATATTGCTTCCCATCTTGATGACTTGGAAGAGATAAATCTTGGAACAGAGGCATCA
>VDFB02213885.1:11922-55646 GCA_007258455.2 Sequoia sempervirens
ATCATCATCTCTACATCAACATGATTATCTCGCCCCTTGCACCTCTAAAGAACACTCCAAATACTATTATTCAAAAACTCCCTCTTTAATCCTAGCAATGCACCCCACATATAGATAAAATCCCCATATGCCAAAATGGACAAACCCCCACTAAGCCACCACAATGGTTACAATTTTAATAAAAGATAGTCATAACAAATATTTTCCAAAAAAAAAAATGAAATACTTAAATTTGACGAAGAGTGAGACAAGTTATTAAATGATTGGTTACACCATCCTCTCCATGTTTTAAAATTTTGAACCACCTAGTTCAAAAAGCTTAAGAACCTTATTGCCATAACCTTCACTTCCACCATGATACCTTTGCAATCTTTTTTACATTTTCTATTCCTTTATTTTCACTTACTTGTTTGACCATAGGACATCCTTCTTTGCTAAATTATTTTATTTCTATTTCCCAACTTATTATGGGCTTAGGCCCCCCAATTCTTGTCCTCCGAAAATCATTCTAGATTTTCTTATCACGTGTTTCTTTTAAAAGGTAAACTTTTGTGGCTCCACTATTGTTGTCTTTCTTCAACTTTATCCTCTTCTGTAATACAATCTTATTTAGACGTGTGATTCTATTCCACCAACCATTTTATTTTCTATAATATAAAACATATCTCTTTAAAATAATATAATAGGCATTTATTCATTGAAAAATCCTAAAATTTATTATTATTTAAAATTTTAAGCATAATTCCATTGTTTTTGAATTAAGCATAAAATTTAGGATTACAAGTAACAGCAACAAGAAAAGGAAAGTTTATTGTGAGTAGGACATAAACAGATACTGGTTGCATGGAGGTAACGTGTGAATGATCTACCTTGCTGAACAGAAGGATTCTCTGGACATGTTCATGAAAGCACTGGGATTTCTTTTGAGATGAGAAGGCAAACTAGCAGCCACCGAACTCCGAACTTGCTGATCTGGATTAGAAAGGAGTAGCATCTTTACAACTTCCCTCATGGAAGGCCTATTAATGGGCAGAGTACTTGTGCATAGCAGAGCCACCTGTAGAGTAGACATCATTTCATCTGTATAATGCTCTGCTACCCGTGAGTCCAATACAGATTGCACCCCATCGCTACTGTGAATCTGATTCCGAATCCACCTTACAATGTCCAGCCCATCTCCAAACTCTGCTTCATTTGGCTTCTTGCCAGTCACAAGCTCCAGAAGCACCACACCAAAGCTGTATATGTCACACTTCTCATTCACTTTCAAGGTGTAAGCATACTCTGCACACAGAGCCTATTTGTTAACACAAGATCAATCTAAGAAAAGAATGCTTTGATGAATTTAGGACTCTGTACTTGAGGAAGGCTGTATTCACAAGGTACCCACTAGTTCTGCATTTGCTAAGGTGTAAAGATGTAAAGAACTAAATATATAAACACACAGAATTAGAAATTCTTACCTGGGGCCATATACCCATATGAGCCGGCAAACACTGACATGACATCCTCCTGACCGATCCTGTCCAAATTTCTAGCCAGCCCAAAATCTGCAATATGGGCATTGAGCTCGGAATCTAACAATATGTTATTTGATTTTATATCCCTGTGAACTAACAAAGGAGAGTAGTCATGGTGCATGTAACACAAGCCCCGAGCAGCACCAAAGGCAATCTTGTAGCGAGTTGGCCAATCCATTAAGGCTTGTGATTGAGTTGCATGAAGGCACTCATACAGGCTACCATTAGGCATGTATTCATACACCAACAACTTAGAATCTGCACTAGAGATGCAACAGAGCAGTTTCACAATGTTAGAATGCCTAATCTTTCCTAAAGCCTCAACCTCTGCTAGGAATTGCTTGTCTCCCTGTGCTTGAGATTGCAGTCTGCCATCGTTCCAGATCTTCTTTACAGCAACAATTTCCCGGTTAGGCAGTCTGACCTTGTACACTTTCCCTGTACCTCCACTTCCAATTACATTATCTTCTGTCAATCTCTTCAGAATGTTTGATGCGTTAAATTCCAGCTTGTGGAAGCGTGTCAGTTTCCAAGCTCCTCTACCGAATTTGTGATGGAGTAAATCCTTGCATGTCTTGTACGAGAGACTGACCACAATCAAGAAGAGTATTCCTCCCACACCAACAACTGAAACCAAAGTCTTGGACAATTTTTTTTCAGAACTCTTCTGGCTGACGCATAAAGGAAGCCTTAAAGGTCCACCCCCACACAGGCCTGCATTATGAAGAAAGCTTCTCTCATAGGCCAAATTATTGAAATTATCAGGAACAGGGCCAGACAAACTGTTGGCGGAGACATTCAAGAAATTCAACCTGAGGTTACCTAATTCAAGAGGAATTCTACCCTCAAGCAGATTGTTTGAGAGGTCAAGACTATTGAGAATTGGCAATGAACCCAGCTGGGAAGGAATGGATCCCCTGATTTGGTTGTTTGCAAGGTTAAGCTGTGATAGATGTGGCCACGACATTGCATTTGGAAGCTCCCCAGATAGCATATTGTCATCTAGAGACAACGTAGTGAGCGAGGAAAGTTGAGCAAGTTCCACAGGAATGGACCCTGATAAATTATTGCCACTCGCCAGTAAAACACTGAGATTCCGTAGCTCTCCAACTGCACGCGGAATGCTTCCACTGAATTGATTGTGAGCTATATCCAATCTTGCCAGATTAGGTGCTTTGCTAATTTGATCAGGAATTTGGCCATGGAAAGAATTCTTTGTGAGTACTATTTCTTGAAGAAGTGGAGAACTCCATAAGCCGAAGGGAACCTTTCCGCTCAGGTGATTAAACTGGACTTGGACACTGGAGAGACTTGGGCAGTTTTCCAGAAATTCAGGCAGGTTGCCATTGAAATTATTTTTAGAAACAATGAACCCATCTAGTACTCCTCCTCCACAAACGTTGCGAGGAAGAGGACCTGACAACTTATTGCTCGACACATCAAACTCCAACAGTCTGGAATTCATCCCTATTTCCGGTGGGACTTGTCCTCCAAGCTTGTTGCCAAAAAGCTTAAGATGAACCAGCTGAGCAAGCTTAACTATTCCAGAAGGTATAGACCCAGAGAGCTGGTTATAATAAAGATTCAGTATCTCCAGGTTTCTCAGATCCCCAATTCCTTGTGGGATGCTTCCAGTCAACTGATTCAAGGATAAGTCCAAGTTCACTGGGCTCTTCAGATTGCTGATATTTTCTGGAATTGGCCCAGATAATTGGTTTTTGTAGAGATAAAAATTTAGCATCTTGGAAAGAGACATTAACTTTCTAGAAATCCCACCAGACAGCATGTTCATTGAGAGATCACAGTGAACCAGATCTGTCATGTTTCCTAATGACTCTGGAATTTCTCCTACTAAATTGCACTGTGTTATCCATAAATATTTCAGCCTTACTAAGTTCCCAAGCTCATGAGGGATCACCCCTTGAGCTAGAGGATTGTAGGAAAGTGTTAAATTTGTCAAGGTAGTCAGATTACCTAGAAATGCAGGAACAGTACCATTCAACAAGTTAGAATGCAAAAAGAGTACCTCAATCTTAGGCATCATTCCGAATCCAGAAGGTATGTCACCAGAGAAATTGTTGCTGGAAACATCCAAAGACAGGAGCTCCTCCAGCTTATATATCTCTTGCGGCAATGACCCAACAAATACATTCTGAGACAAGTTTAGGAGTTGCAGACGGGTGAGATTAAACAGTGCAGAGGGGAAAGTCCCACCGAAATAATTCCAACTCAAGTCCAACTCTGTCAGATTACCCAATTTTCCAAAATTAGAAGGAATTTCTCCTTTGATATTCAGATTCGGGAGTCTGAGAGCAACAACAGAATTGGAATGGGCATCACAAGTCACACCAGTCCACCTGCAGTGAGCATCATCCTCTGCACTGGAACTGTTTTTCCAATCCCTGAGTTCCCCATTGGTGTCCCAACTCTCCTTCATCTCCAACAAGATTTGGGCTTCTTCTGAGAGGCCATTGCAGAGCTGAAGCAGTAAAAGAAAGATGCCTAAGATCATGAATCCGCCTGTTTTCTTCATTTCTGTGGGGATTTACTCACTGCTTATATTATTCTCATCACAGAGCAACCACTGATAAGAGGTTCGAATCACAGAAGTGATAAAACCACAACCATCATAAGAAAAACCACATAACCACATTATCCGGAAAGGATTTCTCCCCGACCTTCCAAGGCTTGTCCTATCCTAAGATTGGCACATAGAAAGTTAACGTTTTCTCTCAGTCTCTGTGAAATGTAGTCGATGGACACGGAAGCTGTATCACATTGAATTTGACTTTGAATTTGACAGATACCCACTGCACTTCTTTAATGGTCTTCCACGTTCTCACTTTCGGGCTTCTTAGAAGCTTGGAATACTTTTATCACGCTGCCAATGTTGACGAATCTGCTGTGCATTATTATATGAAACTTACCAGCTCTGTTGTTTTCCACCCAAGACAGGTAAGGTTTATATAGGGCTTAATAAAACAACTCTCGTTGAATTAAAAATGGTTGTACGTTTTTAATTTTAAATACATGCATTTAAAAAAGTAGTACATTTTAATTAAAAATTTAATATCAAGGCTTCAAACATCCTAAAATCCGTAAGATTTATATAGGGAACACTTTGGCTTAATAAAACAATTTTGATGAATAGAAAATAATTTTAAGTTTTTTAATTTTAAATACATTCATTTTAAAATGTACTTCATAAGTACAAATTTAATATAAGTGTTTCAAATATCTTTTAAATAAATATATTTAAGATATCTAATTAATATTGAAATAAAAGGAGGGGTTAAAATTTATTCGAACAAGAAGAAATACAAAGCAGGGGCATCAAATAGCCCTATCAAGTTCCACTAAGTGATTCAACTGATGAGAGAAATCTATAGGTAATTGATCCTTCTCTCTAATATTCCAGTTTTGCATTTGATTAGAAGTCCATCTGAATAAGACAATCTGCAACACCATTCCACTCCCTAGGGATATGAGTAAAAGTAACAAACTCTAAAGAGTTGCACAAATGAAGAATCTAATTAACCACCAACACCAATATCTAACTAACATCCTCAGAATACTGTCGAGTCAGCAAATGCACCACCACCTATGAGTTTGACTCACAGATCAGACGTCTCCAACCAAGAGCACAAGCACGCTCCATAGCATGCCAAATAGCTAAAGCCTCCATCAAATTATTGGTATGATGACCTTTACAAATAGAAAAAGTGAATTGAACAATCTCCATGCTATCTTTTTCCACTCCACCAATGCCAGTAGGACTAGGGTTGCCTTGCGAAGACTCATCTGTGTTGATTTCCAAACGGTCTTGCGGAGGAGGGCTCCACCTCCCCACCCTGTTGATCTTTCAGAGAGGGTGACTGCATCTCTTCCCCATGAGTTGGCCATGCAGAGGATGAAGATGGAGACAGGTGTAGCAACTAACATCCACAAGATAGAAAGGTCACACTTTGCCTACATTTAAGATATCTAATTAATATATTAATGGTATCATCAATCATATTTATTTAAAAGAAATGTATTATTGATGATAATATTAATTAGATATCTTAAATACATTTATTTAAAAGATGTTTGAAGTGTTAAATATTAAATTTTTATTTAAGATGGATTACCTTTTAAAATGGATGTATTTAAGATTAAAAAAACATAGAATAATTTTTTATTTATCAAGTGTTATTTTATTTATTACATATCTTAAGAAATTGTTGTCTTTTTAACATGAAATTATTTTATTTGATACATATTTAGAATATTTGGTGTCTTTACTTTATGTTATTATAAAGTTGTTTTATTTACTACATATTCATTTAGTTTTGAATTAGGGAATATAAATATTTTCTTTAAAAAATAGAAATTTAGAAAACTAAAATTTGGTCATGAAATTAACTATTGTTGAAATATTTAAATTAACAATAAATTTATATTTTTTAATATTTAATTAAAAAATATAATTATTTGTATTAACAAGTTGATTACCAACTTTTGTATTAAAAATATTATTTTATTTGAACAAAAAATTTAAATAAATAAATAATAAATTTTATTAAAAAAACACCTTTATATTTAAGTAAATCCTTTTGTTTTATTATTAAAAACAATAATTTATAAGATTGGGGTAGGGGCCCTAGCTCGATTGGCTGAAATGTAATATTTGATAAATGATATAATAAAAATATATCATCATTCTTGCTATTTAAATAATACAACTAATTAAACCAAAACATTTGAATATTTCAAATATATTTTAAATAATTGTAAATTAATTTAAATAAAAAATAATTAAGACAAGACAAACACAAGAAGAAAGATAAACCCAACCATATAAAGGCAGAGTCGAGATACTAGAAAAACATGATTACATACAAACTCCTATGCTCGTCAATCTCTTTTTAATAAATAAATTGTTCACATTATGATTTTTTTAAAATATTGATAATAGTAGTTTAATAGTTTAAATTTTGGAGGGTCTTTTTGGTTATCACTTAACTATTAGATGTTGTGGATGTGTCGCTGATATGTGGTTGTCACTAATGTCAACACTATTAGCATTCAGTGTGTTGAAAGTTGCATATGTCGAGGATATTAAGAAAATTGTTAAAAGGAGTGTTCCAGGTTTTCTGTGGAACTACAAAGATCATGAAGGTGTCTTGTTCTATATGTTGAGGATCAGTTGGTGTGGATTAAAGGGTTTTTTGCTGAGTATATCTAGTTTATCCACTGAAAATTTTAGAGGTCCGCATGAAGATCTGATCGTGCTATGAATAGTTGTGTTTTGACAGTATTTTTGTGGGTTTTGTCAGTGTTCCTGAGTGAAATTTGTGTTTTTGGTGTTGCTGATGTTTCTATGTTAGTTCTTGTTTTTTTTGGATGCTTCTAGGTTGTGTTCTATCTTTGTGGTATGTCCACATTGATTGGTGTGTTTGTGGTCAAAGATTTTTCTCAGTATGTTTAGTTTTTCATGTTCTTGTCTGACATGATGGTGGTAGTGTGTTGTGGATCTTCGAGGTGAAATTAATTGAAGTATTTTTGTGTTGGCATTGTTAATTTGGGTCTCCACTATGTTTTGGCCGACCTTGGTGGATTCACATTGCAATTTTTTTTGTAAATTTTGGTTGACTTTGAAAATATGTTTTACATTTCTATCCAACTAAGTTGTTGATGTAATCTCATGTTGTGGATATATAAGAGCGATTGTTTAAGCGAAGTTAGTGTGTGCATGAGAGCGAATGTATTCTAGAGAAAGTGCTTGTGTGTGTATGTGTGAATATCATTTGATTGCAGAGTAGAGTGAGAAGATTGAGCGAAGAGTGAAGAAGGCTTTCATGTGCTTAATTGGAATTGTAATCAGGCTTGTGTAGAAGCTATTCTTTTAGTTCATACTCTATGGTTCTAATCCATATTGTTGTGTACTTTTGGGAATTGATCCCTCTTGTATTTGAGCAGTGAGCTCTAGGTAATGTGTTTGAATGCATATGCATTCCCATTATTCATATACTTTTAACAGGGTATAATATTGTGGATTAACATCCACTGTAGTTTTTCCCCTAACAAGGTTTCCATGTAAAAAGTATTGGTGTTCTTTATGTTTCTGATGTGTTTATTGTTCATGGTTTATTATTCATTCATCATATATGAGATTAAGTTAAGTAAAGTTTGAGAAGTTTGAATATTCTATGACAACTGATTCACCCCCTCCTCTCAGTTGTATGTCCTTATTTTTCCAACAATTGGTATCAAAGTAGGTTCATCTGAAGAAATTTAAAAGTTTGAGGTGATTCAAGATGGAATGATACAAGAATGGTAGTCCTAGATTTGATGGAACAAACTACTCATTGTGGAAAGCTAGGATGGAGTGTCATTTGAAGTGTATTAGTGAACCTTTGTAGAAAATTACAAAGAATCAATATGTTATTCCTCAGAATGGTCCTTCCACTGCTGATGAGGTTAAAGAGGTTGAGAATAATGTCCGGGCTATGGAAGCTTTGTTGAGTTCTCTAATAGATTCAAAGATGACAAATGTGTTAGGTCTAAAGATAGCTCATGAGATGTGCACAAAGATGGAAAATTTGTATGAAGGAGATGTGCATGTGAAGATGGCTAAGCTACAGAGTTTGAAATACAAGTATGAAAATTTGAAGATGGGTGAAGATGAAAATATCTCTTCTTTTATGTAGAAAGTAAATGAAATAGTGATGGGTATTAGATGTGTTGGTGGAACTCTAGAAGAGGAAGAAATTGTGGCTAAGGTGCTTAGATCATTTCCTCCCTCCTACAAAGCGAAGGCTCATGCTATTGAAGAATTCAGATCATTGATGAATGTGACAAGGGATACACTAATTGGAAAACTTGTTACCTTTGAGTTGAGAAAATTTGGTGATTATGTTCCTAAGAATGAAACTGCATTCAAGGCTACTGTATCTAGAAGAGACAAGCAAAGATATGATCTAGGAGAGAGATATAGAAATAAATTCAAATATGAGTAAGAGATGAAACATCTTGAAGATGAAGAAAAAGAACTAGAAGAATTGGAAGCATTGATTGTGAAGAAAGAAGGTAGAGGAAAAGGTAAGTATAAAGGAAAGTTGCCTACCAAATGTTTTTCTTGCAGTAAAATAGGTCATTTTGCATCAAGATGTCTTGAAAGAGTCCCTAGATCTAAGCCTTACAAATCTAGATTCTAAAAGAAATGTTACTTTTCTGAAGAAGGAGTGAATAATGATGAGTCTGATAAAGATAATGGAAATGAAGATGGTTGGGTTTTCATTGATATCAAGGAAAATAGTTTTGAGGCTACTAAATCTACTAAAGTTGAGAAAGCTCTTGCAGCCCAAATTGAAGAAAAGGATTAGTGGGTCATTAACAGTGGATGCTCAAATCATATGACTGGTGACAAAAGAAAATTTGTAAGTCTAGAAAAGTATGATGGTGGGGTTGTGAGATTTGGTGATAACAATGCTTGTGTGATTCATGGCAAAGGATCTATTTATCTTGGTGGTAAGCATAACACTGATGATGTTCTTTATGTTGAAGGCTTGAAGCACAATCTATTAAGTGTTGGACAGATGGTGGAAAAGGGTTATGATCTCCAGTTCAAAGATAGAAGATGTAGGATATTTGGAAGTTCTGGAAATGTAATTTATTTAGGTAAACATACAAAAGGTAATACTTTTCACTTGAGTATTGCTAGTGAAAGTTGTTTAATTGCTCAAGTAGATGAAAGTTGGTTATGGCATAGAAGGATGTGTCATGTGAATTTTGATAGCATTGTCAAAAGAAGTTCCACTCAAGCAATAAGAGATCTTCCTAGGCTGGTAAAGCCTACTAACACATTTTGCAAGGAGTGTCAGATGGGAAAATAGACTAGAGTTTCCTTTTGGAGCAAATAACATAACTCGAATGGATTACTGGAGTTGATACATATTGATCTATGTGGTCCCTCCAGAGTCAAAATTCTTCATGGTGAAAGGTACTTTATGTTGATTATCGATGATTACTCTAGAATGATATGGGTTGCCTTCTTAAGAGAAAAATGTGAAGCATTAGAAAAGTTCAAAAGTTTCAAAGCCATGGCAGAGAATGAAAAAGGTTTGAAAATCAAAAGCTTAAGGTCAGAAAGAGGTGGTGAATTCACCTCCAAGGACTTTAATTCTTTTTGTTATGAGCATAGAATCAGAAGATAGTTATCTGCTCCCCAAACCCCTCAACATAATGGAGTTGCAGAGAGGAAGAACAAAATAATTTTGGATGCTACTAGAACAATGATGATTGAAGGAAATGTGCCTCATATGTATTGGAGTGAAGTTGTAAGCACTGTTGTATACACTTTGAACCGGGTAAATGTGAATGGTAATACTAGTAAGACTCCTTTTGAGCTATGGTTTGGTTATAAGCCTATTGTTAAATACTTCAAGGTTTTTGGGAGCAAATGCTACATCAAGAGAGATGATGATATAGGCAAGTTTGAAGCAAGAAGTGATGAAGGAATCTTTCTAGGTTACTTCATTAGAAGCAAGGCCTATTGGTGCTATAATAGAAGACTAAGGAAAATGGTTGATAGTGCAAATGTTAGATTTGGTGAAGTTACTACTAAATCATCTAGATATTATGGATATGATTTAGATGAAAATAATACAAACCAAGGGAAGAATGTTTAGACATAGAATCAACTTCAAATTGTGCCATATGTTCCAATGGTTCTAGTAAATCAATGAAGTCAAGAAGTAGAGACAAGTGCAAGTGCAGAAGAATCATAATTTCGAGAGAATCCTAAATCTCCAAGGTATGTAAAGCCAAATCATTCTAAAAATCAAATTATAGGAGAAAAGAATAAAGGTGTGCAAACTAGAAGAAAGACTGTAGAAGAATATTGTCTGATTTCCAAGATTGAACCTAAAGATGTCAATAAATCTTGCAACTTTGGTGAACAATGGATGGAAGCTATGAAGGAAGAATTGATGCAAATTGAAAAGAATAATACATGGGTACTTTTTCCCAGACCAAAAGACAAAAAAGTGATTGGAACAAAATGGGTCTTTCGGAATAAGTTGAATGAACAAGGAGAAGTGGTTAGGAATAAATCAAGACTAGTATGTAAAGGATATTCTCAAATGGAAGGTATTGATTTTGAACAAACATTTTCCCTTGTTGCCAAAATTGAAGTTGTAAGGTTATTTCTTGCTTATGCTACATATAAGAACTGCAAAGTCTATCAAATGGATGTGAAGTTTGCTTTTCTGAATGGTGAGCTAGAAGAAGTATACATTGAACAAATGGATGGATTTCAACTGACTAATGAAGAAAACATGGTTTTTCGATTGAAGAAAGCTCTATATGGACTCAAGCAAGCCCCTAGAGCTTGGTATGCAAGACTGGACAAATACTTACTAAAGCTTGGATTCAATAAAGGTATTGTTGACAACAACATGGATTTTAAATTGGATCTTGACAAGGGGATTACAAGTTACTCAGTTAGACAAGGGGATCTTCATATCTCAATCCAAATATGTGAGAGTACTGCTGAAGAAGTTTGGTATGGAAGACTCAAAACCTGTTGGTACTCCCATAGTAATTGGATGTAAGTTGACACAGAATGATGATTCTCCCTTGAAGGAAAATCAAACAAGGTATAGATCAATGATTGGCAGATTGTTCTACTCAACTCATAATAGATTGGACATTATTAATGTTGTGTATATGGTTGCTAGATTTCAGGCTGACCCAAAAGAGTCTCATGTGACTGTTGTAAAGAGAATCTTTAGGTATCTAAAAGGAGCAATTAATTTTGGGCTTTGGTATCCTAAGGATGATGATCTTACATTAAATGCATATACTGATGTGAATTGGGTAGGAGATGTAGATGACATGAAGAGTACTAGTGGTGGTGCTTTCTTCCTATGAAATAAATTGGTGTCATGGTTGAGTAAAAAGCATAATTCCATTTCTCTATCTACTACTGAGACAAAGTATATGGGTATGTGTAGGATCATCATGGAAAAAACAGGCCCTTAAGTGGCAAAAAATTCAGAAAAATTAGTGTTAGGCAACTTGAAGTAAAAATTTGAATAAGTTATCTATATTATTTCAAAAATATGTATGAATAGAATCTGTAGAAAATTAAATGTAGTTTCTAAAATACTAGGTTTATTTAAAAATAAATAAAATCTATTTGGTGAAATTTTTTAATTTCAATGCAATAGTACTTAAATTTCAAAGAAAAAATAAGTAGGTGTCTATTTGACCACCCTAACCATAATAAAATGATAATATTTTTTTACAATATTTTATAGATAAGCAGAGGACTCATGTCCAAATGTGATGCATATTTTTTTATAATTTTTGTCCAAGTAAATAATTAATTATGAATTTTTTATTACAACTTTAAAAAAATATAAAAGCTCATATGTCTGACCACCTTAACTTGGTCAAAACTTCATGAAATTTAATTTTTATTTTTTTAATCCTACAGTATGTGAAACATAGAATGTGGCACATGTTTTGGATTCAAAAAATGTGATACCATTTGAAAGTTATAGATGTTTTTCAATTAGCCTATCGATCAGGACTTTAGTTGTAATTCTAATAAAAAATGAATAATAATTATTTATTTAATTCAAATTAAAGCATAATTTATATTGGTGGAAAGATTAGAATCTCCTCTAAAAACCCTTTTTGTTTCATCAATTTTAGGTAAGAAAAAGTCGTCAACCACATACCCTACAAATACCCATAATATTGCCACTTTTTGGCCCATCATGATCCTCCACATACCAATATTGTTGCTGCAAACAACTATACCCAAGTGATGTGGATGAAACAAATGCTGAAAGATATCAGATTAGTATATGATGAACCCATTTCCATATACTGTGATAACTCAAGTGCTATTAACATTTCAAAGAATTTGGTGCTACACTCTAATACCAAGCATATATCAATCAAGTTCCACTTTGTGAGGAAGAAAGTGAGTGGGAAAGAAGTTAGATTGGAGTATGTGCCTACCAAAGAGCAAGTTGCAGATATTTTCACTAAGCCATTGCCGAAGGATACTTTTGAGTATCTGAGAGGGATACTAGGGGTAATTACACCTCCTGATATGAACTAAGATGCATTAATTTGCATCAATCTATGCATTTCATGATCATATTCTGATCTGGATTGATGTTTATGTGGCTGCTACTCAGGGGGAGTAGTCAGATGTGCATATATGTGGTTCAGAGCTTGTATGTGGGAAGATAATACTTATCTTTTCCATTGATGTCAAAGGGGAAGAAGTGTAATGTGAAAAACTATTGCTTATCTATTGAAGTTCATATAGAAGAGGTCAAGGAAGAAGAGTCAGGATAAAGTGTTGATTATGAGTTGGGTTGATGGTGTTTTTCACAGCATGTGTTGCCATCAATGCCAAAGGGGGAGATTTTTGGATGTTGTGGATGTGTTTCTGATATGCGGTTGTCATTGATGTCAACACTATTAGCATTTGGTGTATTAAAAGTTGTATATGTCGAGGATACTAAAAAAATTGTTAAAAGGAGTGTTCTAGGTTCTCTGTGGAACTACGAAGATCATGAAGGTGTCTTGTTTTGTACATTGAAGATCAGTTGGTGTGGATTAAAGGGATTTTTGGTGATTATATCTAGTTCATCCATCAGAAGTTTTAGAGGTCCACGTGAAGATCTAATCGTGTTGTGAATAGTTGTGTTTTGACAATATTTTTGTGGGTTATGTTAGTGTTCCTGAGTGAAATTTGTGCGTTTCTGGTACAACGGATGTTTCTCTATTATTTCTTGTTGTTTTTGGATGCTTCTAGGTTGTTCTCTATCTTTGTGGTACTTCCACATTGATTGGTGTGTTTGTGGTCAAATATTTTTCTCAGTATGTTCATTTTTCATATTCTTGGCCGACATGATGGTGGTAGAGTGTTGTGGATCTTCAAGGTGAAATTAATTGAAGTATTTTTATGTTGGAGATGTTAATTTGGGTCTCCACTATGTTGTGACCTACTTTGGTGGATTTGCATTGCAAATTTCTTTGTAAATTTGGGCCGACTTTGAAAATATGTTTTATATTTCTAGCCGACTAAGTTGTTGATGTAATCTCATGTTGTGGATATATAAGAGCGATTGTTTAAGCGAAGTTAGTGTGTGCATGAGAGTGAATGTATGCTAGAGAAAGTGCATGTGCATGTATGTGTGAATATCATTCAATTGCAGAGCAAAGTGAGAAGAAGATTGAGCGAAGAGTGAAGAAGGTTTTTCTATGCTTAATTGGAACTGTAATCAGACCTATGTAGAAGCTATTCTTTCAGTTCATACTCTGTGGATCTAATCCATATTGGTGTGTATTGTTTGGAAGTGAGCCCTCTTGTATTTGAGTAGTGAGCTCTAGGAAGTGTGTCTAAATTTATGTGCATTCCCATTATTCATATACTTTTAATAGGGTATAATATTGTGGACTAACATCCACTATGGTTTTTCCCCTAACAGGGTTTCCACATAAAAAAATCTTGGTGTTCTCTATGTTTATTATGCGTTGATTGTTCATAGTTTATTATTCATTCATCATATCTGAGATTAAGTTAAGTAAAGTTTTGAATATTCTGTGACAACTAATTCATCCCCCCTTTTAGTTGTTTGTCCTTGTTTTTCCAACATTAACATGTTTAATGCAACTAGGTGAATTTTTGGCCTCTCTCTCCCTCTCTATCTATTGAGCTATCTCTCACTCTCCCCTCCCCCTCTCTCTTATTCACTTCATCTCCCCATCCATCTCTCCTACTCTATATCTCTATTTCTAATTATCTCTCTCTTGATCTCCCTCTCCCCTCTCTATCTCTTTCTATCCATATCTTTCTCTACCCCTATCTCCCTATCTTCTTATCTCACTCCCTATCCCTCTCTATCTCTCTATTTCACCCACTATCTATATCTCCCCTTCTCTCCCTATCTGTCTCTCTATATATTGAGCTCTCTCTCTCTACCTATCTCTCTCCCTCCCTCACTACCTCCCTATCCCCTATCTATCTATCTATCTATCTCTAGCTCTCTCCCTTTCTCTTCACATATATATTTATCTCTCTCTTTCTCTTCCCATATATATTTATCTCATCCTCTTTCTCTCTCCCTCACTCCCTCTCTACTTGGGTATATGCAGGATCATCATGGAAAAATAGGCCCTTAAGTGGCAAAAAATTCAAAAAATCTATGTCTATATATCTTTTTGTCTCTATCCATATCTATCCATATTTATTCTTCCATCTCTCTCTATCTCTACCTCATCATCTCTTCATCTCTCTCTACCCCTATATCTCTCCATATCTATGTATTACTTTCTATCTCTATCTTTATCTTTCTTCCTCTCCCTCTCTCATTCTCTCCCTCTCTCTCCCTCTCTATATATTTGTCTCTTCCATCTCTATCTATTCCTCTTTCCTCTCTTTTTATCTCTACCTATCATTTTCAATCTCCATATCCACTTTTGGGTATGTGCAGGATCATGATGGGCCAAAAAGTGGCGATATGATGGGTATGTGTAGGGTATGTGGCTGACAACTTTTTTTTACCCAAAATTGATGAAATGAAAAGGGTTTTTAAAGGAGATTCTTAGTTTTCCACCAATATAAATTATGCTTCACTTTGAATTTAATAAATAATTATTATTCATTTTCTAATTGAATTACAACTAAAGTCCTAATTGATAAGTTGGTTGAAAAACATCTATAGCTTTCAAACGGTATCATATTTTTTGAATCTGAAACATGCATCACATTCTATGCTTTGAATACTATGGGATTAAAAAAATTAAAATTGAATTTCATGAAGTTTTGACCAAGTTAAGGAAGTTAGACATACGTGTGTTTTATATTTTTTAAAAGTTGTAATAAAAAATTCATAATTAATTATTTACTTGGAAAAAAATTACAAAAAAATATGCATCACATCCGGACATGAGTCCTCTACTTATATCTAAAATATTATAAAAAAATATTATCATTTTATTGTGGTTAGGGTGGTAAGCTATACACCTGTTGATGGGTGTTTTGCACACTTTCTCAACAGAGGTAGTGCATAGGTGCACTACCTCTCTTGAAAGGAAATCTCCAACTGCAAGCTACTGAAAATCTCCCCAAGGTCTCTTGGGTGTCAGGTCATGACTTGCATGGAACTCCTTAGTTGATTTTGATGTGATTTTTCTGGTAATCACAGGGCGAACTTACGTAGCTGGATACAAGGTAGATCTTCAAATCTGAAGCTTCTGAGATGGAGGTCAAGTTTCACTTTGTTGTGGGTTTAGACATCGGTCTAAAGCTTCGATGTTTCTTCGAGTTTGGATTTACAATGTGCAATGAGCCTTAGTATAAGCTATTTCTGAAAAAAAAAAAAAGAGCAGGGAAGATGGAAGGTTCCTGGACCTGCAACTAACTATTAACAGTAATCACGAAGTTCCTGCTGTGGACAACTTCCTCAAAACAAGATTTCACTTAACCAGAAATCTCACAGTCTCATGAAATTTGTGCTATCTTCTAAGGTCTACAGATATTTCACCTTCCATTCACCATATACATGCATGAACAAAGATAAAAGTGTGGAGCAACTTTGAATTTAAGCCCAGACTAACTTTACACAACTATCTACCAGCAGCAAACAAACAAAAGTATGGACTAGGAAGGCATCCACACAATAGAATTTTCACAACTACGGAACAACTTTACCAAATATATCAAAGCAAGAGTATAACTAACTAGAACAACAATATAAATCTAAGTAGAGCATCTAACAATGTAGGTTGAACCATGAAACATGTGAAGAAATCAGAAAATGCACCAAGTCAATGTATTTTCATTAAGATTTCAATGTAGCATGTCTTTACAACAACTCAACTCCTCTTTGCAAATGAGAGGAGACCCCTATTTATAGTGCCCAAAAAGATAAATGAATGGCCAAGATTAATTCTCATTGTGTAGCCAAGATTCATTAAAAAATAGGGTTTCACCCACCCCCAATATATTACAATTTAAAATTACATTCTTGTCCTTTTGCCTATTTTGTTACTTAGTTCTGGCACTGTCGCATTTTTTGTCTTTTGTTGTAGCTACTCTTTTGGGAGCTCCTTATTGATAACAGAGCTGTCCTCTTGCTTCTTTGAAGCTATATATTCGATGAATTTTAGAATAACTGGTTGGAGCTTGCCTACCTCAATGATCTCGTACCGCAACATCTAGT
Organism: Sequoia sempervirens; assembly: GCA_007258455.2. Lineage (NCBI taxonomy): Eukaryota > Viridiplantae > Streptophyta > Pinopsida > Cupressales > Cupressaceae > Sequoia > Sequoia sempervirens. The sequence goes on from VDFB02213885.1 coordinate 28,679, forward strand.
AGCTCCATTCTTTTGCATTATCTTCAAGTTTCTTCCAATCCTCATCATACTTTACGCCCTGATCTCTGAACAGCTCTGATTGGTCAAAGGCATGGGCAACAAAACTCATGAACTCCACTATTATTTCATTGGACATCCCATCCTCCATCTTCTTCTGAAAGTAAGGTTTTATTTTCTTTGGATCCATCTGCACTGTGGGCATGTCATACTCTGTCATCAGCTTGAGATATCAAGCACATTTCGCCCTAATTTCCTTGATCCATTCTATGTTTGGATCCACCTTACTCATTATCTGCTCCAACCTTTCCTTTCTGTTGTCAAAATCCTACCTCCACACATCCATCAACCAGTGATCATCCCTTTTGAATGCAAGCTTCTTTTCCCATGTGGCTTTTGGTAACTGGAGGATGGCCTCAATATTTGGATAAGTGGAGTCATACATTGTAGGGAAGTCGGTGCAAAGCTTCCTCATGCTCTCAAGAGATTGTTGTAGGTCCAATAACTTGTTGGCTATTCAAATAGCCTAGCTAATACCCATGTTCCCAACATACAAGACCTGTCAGAACCAGCTCTCTATAGTCTTGTCCAAGTTCTTTCTTCTCTCCAACCTATCAATTTTTTCTTTGGACAGTAGTTGGGGTGGAGCCGCAGATGTGGTAGGCAGGTCATCTACTAAGGACCATTGTTGGATGTAATCCATCAAGGCGGCTACCTGTGCTTTGAGCTCATCCTTCGAAACCTTGTCCTATTTTATCAGGTACACCACTGTAGCCACTGACTCCTCAAGATGCCCCACTTTCTGCTCCTTGGTAGTCGTTCCTAGATCAAGGGTGGAGATGTTGTAGCTTACACTAGCCTAGCTTACCACAGGCATTGCTATCTGCACAGCTCAAGACCCAAAAGAATCTATTGTTACCTTGGATCTGATCTTAGGCTTCTTCTCTTGTCTAGTTGTGATCAGTGCTCGAGCTAAGATAGCCTCTAGCCTCACTCTCGGGTCCTTTGGTGTGGGAGTTTACTTTTCAAGCTGTCTCTCCAGCCATTTAGGAATAGTAGACTTTTCTTTAGGTGATTCACCATCACCCTCGCCCTCCTTGGCCAAGACCTCTATTTTCTTATCTCCAGGGGCCCTTTCTTCCATTTTAGAAACATCTCCTTCTTCTTCATCAGAGTCTTGGCCAAACACAAGGCACTTGATGGGAGGCTTGGTAAGTAATTGCTGCTAGGGACTTTCTTCTTTCTCTATTTCCTCCCCCTTCTTTTCCCTAGTTTGCTCAACCTCATGCACGTGCTCCTTGGGCTACTCAACTTCGAGGCCCCTGACAATTTGAGCCTCACCCTCAGGCTTATCTTCTCCTAGATTGTCTTCTTGTTGTTGTCCCTCTTCTCTAAGAAGCAACCTTTCTGCCTCTTCTTCAATGCCCTTCAGCTGTCGAGCCATATCTTCTTCAAAATCGTCATTGAAGGTTTGCATGATGATCCTACCACTAAAATCCTCCTCCTCATCTCTGCTCTCTAAAGAGCATGTTCCTTCCTCGTCGTAGGCCACCCTATCGATTGTCCGGTGTTCATACTCTGAGTGTTCATGGTATTCATTGACCTCCTCTTCAAATGGCTTCGAGGCCCCTTGCTCTCGCCTCTCCCACTCAGAAATCAACATGGTGGCCTCTATAGCTGGTGGTCCTGCCAAAGGATGTGAAGATTTAGCAGTAGCGAGGACCTGTGCTAGGGCCACTTGAAGAGTGGGGTCCATAAGGATCTGGGAGAGCTCAAAAGAGAGATTCTACATATATTTTGAGAAGGCCTCAGGAAAGGTAGAAGTGGGTATCGGTGCCGCTACTGTAGCTAATGGGAGTGATGTGGGCGGTGACATTGCAATGGAGGAAGGAGTAGTCACGGCGGAGGGAGAGTCAATTACTATTACAGGCTAGGCCGAAGGTGAAGGGGAAAGATGGACAGAGATGTCCACTACTGGCAAGGATGTGGCGAACATGGCTAGGGAGGCAAATGATGGGGCAGTCAAAAAAGGGAGAGCCAAAAGAGGTTTTAACTAATTTGTACCTTTTGCTTCTTCCTCTTGGATTACGGGCTACCCCGCGGTGCCTCCTATTTTCTTGAGTCTTTTAGAAGGTGAGCCTCTTGGATCCTTCCTTGCATATACTTTGGGGTCCGGAGACTGCTTCGTTTCCATTTCTTTCCTCTTCTTAGACCTAGTGATTGGAGGAGACTTGGAAGTCCTGCCCGTTTAAGTAGTGGCAGGGGCCTCCTCCGTGGCACTTGGCTCACTTTTGAGCCCTTCATATGTCAGGACCACCCCTTGCTATTTTAATAGGGTCACTTGTCCATCAACCCATTCTTTGGTACGAACCAAGATCGGTTTGGTTATAATATCGAGGTCATCGACCTCTTGCTCGCCCTCGTCTATTGTTGGTATCGGCAAGTTGGTGACTATAGGATATCTAGGGTCCATTATGGTGCTTTCATCCTCTTCAACCTGATCGGGTATGGGAAATGGTTGCACCCTTCTTACAAAGTATGCAGTCATCTGCATGTAGTTCCTTGCATGTACTTCCTTGTCATCCTGACAATCTCCCCAAAAGTCCTCAATGTGGTGCAGATGAGCAAACCCTGGTCCTAGTGCTTTCCTTATATGCCCATATGGGTCCATTCGCAAGCGAGCAGTGTGTAAGTGAAAATGATAATCATTTAATTCTTTCTCAGAATTCCCAACACACTGGGAAGTTTGTAGTTTATACATTCCTTGGCTAAAAGTTAAGGGATAGGAGACCCCTGCCAAGTGTTTGCTGCTAAAGACTGACTGTATGTGTTGGAGCTGTCAGGAAACAATAGGATGATCTGATCGTTGGGGTATCGAGGCAGCTTATTTGGCCTTTTTGTGAAGCCCTGGGCACAAATCTACGTGAACTTTGGGTACTGAATGAAAAGGAAGGTGTATTGCTTTAAGAATGCCCGAGCACTGTGAGAGACCCTTCTCTCAAAATATTTTGTAATCATCCTAATGATATGGCCAATGAAGGCATCGTTTACCCTGCAATACTCCTTGAAATTCTAGAACTAGAGCTAGGGGTACTTGTCATAAACCTTCAATTCTTGACCCTGCTCCTCATCGGGTACCATAAACAACCCATTGTACTGCCTTTGGTCTACCAAGGAGTAGACTAGATAGGAGGTCATGTAGAACCTGAAGCTTTTCTTCACATTGATGAACTGCTCATGAAAGCAACCACTTATTATGCCTCCCCAGTAGAATGCAGATTTTGTGGTGACATCCTCATTCCCGCGGAGGATCTATTCAATGAAGTATACCATCCACTCCTGAAAGAAGGCACCAGTAGGGAGACCCATCACCCTATTTAGCATAGTGACTAAGTCATGGTAATCCTCATGGAAATCACTGTGGAAGAGTTCTTGAGGAACCTTTGCAGCGCTGCCTCATTTCTCTTTGAGCCAGTGCTGGTTTATCAATTTCTTATAGCCCGCTAAGTTGTCATCCCATGCTACTTTGCATTCCTCTATGGTAGGTGTCTCCATCTCGACAAATGTGGGAATGTGGAAGGTCCTTGTGATTCCCTCAGCTGACATGTCAGCAAGAATGTTACCATCTCTGTCAACGATGGTCCTTGTATAGGGTTGATAGGCCTATCGACAAGCCATGACCAACTTAGGGGCCACAAGGGATGGAGGGAAGCCTGCAGATTTTGTAATTCCACTTTGTCTGATCAGTGTGGCATTCTTAGTTGTCATGTTGACTCTAACCCTTTGCTTGAATTCATCAATATCGACATGGCCGATATTGGTGTTGGTGATTTCTTTCCAGTCTGTGACAACCTTTGAGTGCAAAGGGTCACCCTGGAACTAGTACTTCATTTGGTCCTTGTCCTCTTTTCCATAGGGAGTCTTTCCCGAATTCTTTCCTTTGTCCTTTTCTACAACTGCCCCCGAGGGTCCTGCACCTGATTCCATATATCCTGCAAGCAAAGGCATAGTCAATGCAATTGATCATGAAAGCTTTGATGTTAGTTAAAATCCCATGGAAGAAATAAAATTTGGACATTTTATCATTCATAAAATCATACTTCTCCTTCCAGATGTCATTAGTCCTCCAATTGAGGGCTTTCGGACAATCTGGGCCCAGAGGCCTAGGCTTCCCCGACAGGAATGTTGTTTTGAAAGGGAAAATAGGGTAATGCAATCTGAGAGATTTCTCCCAACCGAATTTTGATGGTTTGAAAGGTTCGAAGTGAAGAGGGTTGAATTTGAGCATGTGGGTTGAGATCATATTTCAAATTTGAAGTCATTTGGATCAATTTAAGAGCATCCAGAGGTACAAGGCTGGAAAGCCATCCAGGGTTGGCCATTTGAAATGTCCAGGAACAAAGGGAATCCTTGAGATGGAATTTCGGGGTCTAGGACCCGGTGTGTCCAAGGGTGGCCAGTACGTTTTGCAATTTTAAAGTGTTCAGGTGTGAGGAGCAAGGAAGCCATCATGCTTTTACCGTTTAGAATGGCGATCATCAGACGGAAGTCTAGCGGGGGCGGCCTAGTGGACCAAACTTGACACTTAGGTTGGACGTCCGATTTTCATATTGAGTTTCCATGGTGAGCAAGAAGGTGGAGCCTGAAGCTCGGAAGGGCAGGCACAATTTTCCCTTTTGGACCAATGGGGATGGGACTGAGTCCTGGATGGCGGAGCCCGGTGAGGGAAAGGACATCGAAGTTTGATGTTTGGAACCTTTATGGTGAAAGGTAGGCCGAGACCCAGGAGGTGGGAGGATGTTGCAGGTTCGCTGTTTGAAACAGAAAAAATACCACAAAAGTCTGAGGACCGGGACCCGAGATCATGATGGGTAGCAAGTTTGAGTTTCACACCAGTCAACGAGTTGCAAGGTGGGCTCCGGGGCTCAGGAAGATGGGGTCTGCCAGCCATTTTGGAACAGTGAAAGCCTCATGGAGTTCCAGAAGTGGAAGTCTGAGGGTGCGGGCCGGGAAGGCCAAAATGGAGGTTGAATATTAGAGTTTGAGGCTTCAAGTCTGGTGGCGAACGAATGATGGAAGTTCGAAGATCCGGGCCTAGGAGAGGGTGCAGCCATCTTGAAAAAGATGTTTCTTTAGACAAGACCTGCCGGCAATGGAGAGGCCCGGCCCTAGACAACGTGAATTCTCTAGATGAAGAACAGCCGCGCATGAGCTAAGTTTCGGATCGACCTATGGGACATGGAGGAGGTTTCTTAAAGATTCTAAAATATGGATTTTAGGCATTTCATCATGTTTCATCAATTAAAATTGTTTTTAACCCATGTTGTTCATCATTTGAGGCATTAAAAGCATAAAACTTCTCAAGAAGGCAAACGAAAAACCTACCTCGGGAATCTGATGAGAGGAGGCATGAAATACGCTAAGGGTCGGAAAGTAATGGCAATGGGTGTGAAGGCGGCGATCGACGAAGGTAGTGGGCTCCTCTAGCAAGCTCTCTGATCTCTCTCACAAACCTGAAAAATGAAAATGACAGGTTGGGATCCAATATTTATACCCCCTGCCATTAATGGCCTCATTAAATGCACATACGACAAACAATTTGGTTGGTGGATTTGAACTCACAGAGGACGATGGGAGGTTCGAGGTCTGGGGGCCAGAAAGATGCAAGGCAGTGGCCATTTAAAATTCAGTTTGCAAATTGACGGCCAAGAGGATCTTGGGACCCGAAGGGCAGAGTTCCACCAAAGGTTCGCCGTTTTGGATTTTAGTTTGGAAACCACCGGTGGTGAAGGGGAACTTGGAGCCTGGAGGGTAGAGTTCTGTTAGTGATTTGTCATTGGGAATGATGAATTCTGCATGAAATTCTAGGAGTGAAGTCGAGAGGGTCAGACCAGGAGGAAGGCGCTTGATCCAAGAAATTTTGCAATTTTCGGACAAAGAAGCAGGAGGTCTGAGGGAGGGCTGGAGCTGTAGCCATTCAGAGTGACAGAGGTAAAGGGGAAATTTTGTGAGGGTGGTGCGACCGAGCAGGCGGTCATGGGAGACTCCATGAGGCATGAACGATAGAATTGGAAAGTATGAGGTCAACTTAAGATGGGGCACAGAGTGTGTTGAGCACCTAGAACACCAAAGCGAGGGGGCACACAAAGTGAGGAGTAGTGACAAAATGACCAACCAAGATGAAGAAAGAAAGAGGGTCCACATTTAAAGCTGAGGTAGTGTTCACAGGGCTGCAACCAACACCACATACCGCCTTCCCCTGGAATTTAGGAATATTCTGCGTCTTCAAATTTTTCACTAAATAGATTTATTATTATTTGCAAGAAATAAAACCTGAAGTGGTTTAGAAGCCACCGTTCAATTTCACTATAGATTCTGTTCCATATTTTTGAAATAATCCTTCAGGTGGGTTTAAAATTTTATCCTCAGAAGTTTCTTAGCTCTAATTTTCTAAATTTGAACGCCCATAGGGCTTGTTTTTCCATGATGATCTTGCACAGCATGCCATGTTTCCGCCATGCTTAAGCGTTACCCCTCTCTCTCACTCACTCTCCCCCCCTCTATCTCTCCCTCTTTCTATCCCTGCCTCTTCATCTCTCTCCCTCTCTCCCTATTGCAAACATAATATGAGCCTATTGTTAAGGGTGCCTGATTATCTTCTTGACTCAAAGGTTTTTCAGTCATATTTGGATCCCTATAAATAGATGCATGGTTGATTTGAATCTATCAATTCTCCATTGATACCTTTGTTGGAGCATATTATGGTGCTCCCTAACAACCACATTCACTAGAAAATGTGTATACAAAATATGTGAAATATTTTCTCCATATCCATCTCTATCTCCTTACCTCTCCTTGCATCTCTCTCACCCCCCTCTATATATCCCACTATATTTATCTCTCTATCCCTCCCTCTTTCTATCCCTATCTCTCCCTCTCTCCCTTCACAACCTCTTTCTACATCTCTCTACTTTTCCTCTATCCCCTCTTTATTTCTCTTCTCCCCTCTCTCTCTCCCTACCTCTCTATCTATTTATAAATATCTCTCTCCCTCTCCCTCTATCTCCATCTCTCTCTCTCTCTCTCTCTCTCTCTCTCTCACTCACTCTCTCACATGCATGCACATCTTGTTTCTCCCTCCCTATATCTATATTTACCTCTATATTTCTCCCCTCTATATCTCCCTCACTCTCTATTACTTCTCTATATCACCTCCTTTATCTCTTGCAAACATAACACAATCCTGTTGATAATGGAGCTTGATTATCTTCTTGATCTAGAGGTTTTCAGTCATATTTGGATCCTTGTAAGTTGATTCATAACTTATTTTAAGCTATCACTTATCCTTTGAGACCTTTGTTGCACATACAACATCATTTGCTAAATGGCCTATTGATTGACCTCATATACTACACAAATGAATGCAAAAAATAGACAAGTTTTTTCCTAATTGACATTCCACATCTCTTCAATGTACCTACCCGTTGCACACCAAGGTGTGATTTCTACTTTAATATTATGTTTGCATTTCTTTAATTAGGTAACCAAAGGCTCATACAAATCCAAATGTAATTACTTTTTACTTAGGCTAATTTTCTTTCTACGTGTTTGATAGCTAAAACAAATACAAAGGAGTTCTCCTAACTTTGAAGATTGGAAGTATTTTGAAGCAGGATTGGGGTATTTTAGACTCATTTCAAATTATCTCGATTGAGCACTATTACAAAGAGGTTTATATACTTGCAATTTAAATAGAAAAGTTGGCATTGAATAAAAAGGAGACATTAAAATCATTGATGACAATTTGGAATGGTGAGAAGGGTTTAGAAGAGTTCAAAATACAAAGGAGACCTTGATCAAAATTTTCTTAATCTTTTCACAATCATTAAATTATTATGTTGGAATCTTAGTTTTCACATTTTTTATTGGATTTAATCATGTTTATTATCAAATAATAGATTTTCTTGAGTGGATTGAAACACAATTCATAAATTGATGTTTAAATAAAGCTTAGTTAAATCTTTGTCAATCTAATGATGTAAACTTGTTATCTTGTCACAACAAGATATATACACAAAAAACACAAGTAATTGAATACGTATAATTATCACATGAATACAATTTGACTTTAATGAAAAAAAATAAGAGCATGAACAAAAATTAACCATAAACAAAAGAAAGTGTTTCAAGTATTTGTAAATGAACTATTTTTAGAAATTGATTACAAATTGAAAGTCACATAACACAACATGTTTGGATTTGTCATATCTCAATTTTTTTTGCTTGCATTTAAAATAATGAGAAATTTTGAATAATTGAAAAGAGGAATTTTTCATTTATTATATTTATGGAAATTGATAAAATGCAATGATGAAAATGAAAATGAATATTATGTAATTTTTTGATTTAAGAATTTTTTTTGTAAGATTATCAATTAAAGGTTACTGATAAGTGGGAAAGTGTAAGAATGTGTGTGCAAGAGTAGGTTGAAGGACGAGAACTTGATTGAGGCAAGTATGCTTATCCAGATGACCATGGTAAGCAAGAATGAAATCTAGAATCTCACACACCACAGTAGATCATGACATCTGCATATGCTTGAAAAGTTGACAAAATGGATTATACTTGGTGTGAGAATTATAAATAATGAAAAGAACAAAGTCATGCATTCTCGTTTTATCTTATCTATTTCAAAATTGAATTCTATAAAATTAAATAAGAAATTCAATTTATCAATTACAATTATTGTATGAAAAAAAATTGCATTGTATTGCTCTTTTGGATGAATTTGAAATATAATTTGAATGAGGATATCGAATGGGTAAAATAAAAATGTAGGTTTGAAAAAAAATGCATTCCTGAATAGATGTGTATGTAAGCATATGAATTTCATGGGGAAAAAATGAACATGTATATGCATATGTGTGAAAATATAAGGGTATGTACAAGATCATCATGGGAAAAAGCGAGGACCTTCGAGGTGAGGACGAAAATTTAGAAAATTAGAGTTAGGAAACTTGGCGTAAAATTTGAATGATTCATGCATGTTCCTTTCAAAGCAGTAAGAGTGGAATCATGTGTACATTGGTGGTTTCCTAAACTACTAGGTTTGTTTTATAAAAATAAATCTAGTTGGTGAAAAATTGAAATTTCAATGTAGTAGCACTTAAATTTGGAGAAAAAAATAAAAGTGATCTCTGAACAAATACACCCTAATATGGCCAGAATAAAATTTTTTACTTAAGATTTTAGATATAAATTAAGGAGATATGTCTTGATGGCTGATGCATATTTTTTTTTTGTTTTTCCAAGTAAATAATTAATTATGATTTTTTATTGCAGAATTTTAAAAATATAAAAACTTCATTAGTATGGGCCTTAGCTTACGTTAAAACTTCAAGCAAATTTAAAGAATTTTGAAATCCTATAGTATGTGGGCTTAAAGAATGTTTACACATGTTTTGGATTCAAAGAAAATGTGATGCCATTGAAAGATATGGTGCACCGATGACCTATAATCCCGGGGACTTTGGTGTGAAATTCAAATAGAAAATGAATAATAATTATTTATTAAATTCAAAGTAAAGCATAATTTATATTGGTGGAAAGCTGAGAATCTCCTTTAAAAACCTTTTTCGTTTCATCAATTTTGGGTAAAAAGAAAGTCATCAACCACATACCTAGAAGTATATATATACTTATATTTTCTTATATATGCATGTGTGAAAATATAAGTATATATATACACATATATTTATATGTATAAGTATGAATATTTCTTCTCGGATTTAATTGTGCTTTTCATGGGAATAATGGAATCATGGGGTTTAAAATCTATAACTTCCATAATTAATGGGATAGGGGTCGACCCCCTCTCATGAAAAAAAAGCTTTAGTCAACTCCCAAAATGGAGGATGTGGGCAGCCAAAATAATGATAGTGGACGCACTGAATTAAGACCACTATCTCTCCAAAATTAGCAAGGGATCCATCTTGGACTGGGAATCGAAGAAAATTTGGTGTTAAGTTGAGAAAAATCAAGGAAAAATCTAGGAAAAAGGAGGACAACAAGCTGGGGAAGTTGTTGCTTTCCCAGGGAAGGAGAAAAATAAATCAGTGAAGCAAGCATTGATTGAGGTAATTTGGACTTGGCTCTAATCATTACTCTCATTTTGAAAGTGTTTTCCTTCTTGCAAATGTTAGAAACATCTTGTGTTTTCTTTGTATTTCCTTATCGTGTTTCATGATATTGGGTTATCATGTCACCCCATCACATTGATTGACTAAGTCTATTGGTGAGAATCCCTTGTGGGTCGAGCCATTTAAAAAGCTTTGTATTTTTATAGATCTCGTGTAAAGACAAGTTTCATACCCAAGATGTCCATTTTCTGGGTCATGGCTAAATTGGTCGACTGCGTTTGTTTTTCTTGTTTCATTGTTATTGGCTTATATAGTTTCCAGTGCCCTGTAGGTGATAGCTAAACGTAGCATAATGTTTATATAACATTTATATGTGATGCTTACTATATGTTGATCCCACCTATCATTGTGATAGGGTGGTGATGCATGCCCTACTAAGCGCATGGGTCGGGCAGTATATATGTTGCCTTAAAATTTTATATACCTCACTATATTACATTGTTGAGTGATGGGTGGATTCAAACGATACCATGTTCAATGTATACTTAAACTCTATGATACCCATGATAGGCCTTTCCATGTCGTGAATGTTTGAAATATTTGATTGATGATCATGGATATATATATACACATGAATGTATATTTATTTTTGTACATTGATGGGAATATTTCTCATGTATATGAATGAGCTGAGGCATTGACTATGCTCTATTGTTTCAATATGTATTATGAGAGAACCACATTACTATGAGAAAAAAATGGCTCAATAGATATCAACCATTATTAAAACCCCAAGGGTATCGATATCATGTTATTAGTGAATGATAACATGTGTATCAATATCCTTTGTGGGAATACATATCGGTGGACAAAGTATAAATTTTTAATTACAGTATTAATTAAATTAAATGGATACCTTGTTCGAATGCAAACAAGTTGAAGGTATATTTTTCTATTAAATTGTTTTGTGATGATGTAATTCAACTAAGTTTCAATGAACTATACTTAGTCCTTATGAAAGACAAGTGACTATAAAAATGATGTTTCATTTGTATCCAAACTGAGACTAGATGGTAAAGTTATTTAATAGAGCTTCTAAATGAAGTAATGTTTTTCCTTTCTGAATATGAAATTAAACTTGATGAAAAGGACATCTTATTTAACTCTTCAAAATGTATACGCATACTTCAATCTTGTTCAATTCTTGGCATATATGTGAACATGCTTAAATATCCCTTTATGCATGTTTACATACATGCGATATACCTTCTAATTCATCTTGATTATTTTACTCATTGAGAACATTAGATCTCTTTTACAAATGGAAAAAACTGTAAACATGGAACAATGTTGAATTTCAATCACATGTGATGAATAGATGAATGGTTATACCAGGTTAAATGAATAATGCTTGATTTTGTTGTTGGAATGATACAAGAATTCAATGGTAGACTGTAGTACAATAGATTGCTGCTAATAGATGGTCTAAAAGGGAGGGATACCCCTTGATATGATAAGATTTTCTTTCGAGAATGAGTGCCAAAGAGTGTATATTTTAATTTCCAAATATAACTAGAGTTGCATTTCATTGTTGTTGGAATGATACAAGAATTCAATGGTAGACTATAGCACAATAGATTGTTGCTAATAGATGGTCTAAAAGAGAGGGATACCCCTTGATATGATGAGATTTTCTTCTGAGAATGGGTGCCAGAGAGTGTAGATTTGCTTTTCCAAATCTAACCAACGTTGCATTTCATGCAGCATGAGCTTGGTCAAATTTTGCAATCATTTTTATATACATGCACAAAATAGACTGTTATTATTTACACTCTCTCTGTAAATTTATTTACCTAACATTGAACTTGCATATTCTAACAGTAGATAGAAATGCATGAGGTTAGGAACACATAGATTTTGACAAAACTTGACTCACAACACCTCTCTCAAAGAAATTTTATTTCACAATCCACTTTAGAACATTTAGCTCATTATTGTTTTCCATAAAGATTCCTGAACAATGAATACAATATGCAACCTAAACTATCTGTCACTCCTAACTATAACTCACAATAATAAGAAAATGAAGGATCCACTACTTTGAATCACAAACAAAATCATATTACCATTGTGAGCTCATGACAAGAAAAGAGATAGTAAAACTCCAGTGCTTTACTGCAAACGAAGGAGAAAAAAATCAAAAATATGATTCAAACAAGTTTACAAAACTCTCAGCAATGCATAAAAGAGCAAGAAATAGAATTCTCAACCCCGAGAAATTCAAATTTTCTCCAACTTATAGGCATCAAGTGACATCCATAGTGCAAAAATAGAAAATTCAGGCCCATTGCATCATCAAAAAGCAACTCATTTTGCATTCTCAAGCTCAAGGAAAAAATCCTAAAAAAGAAGTGGCTCGAATTGCTCCAAATAACTTCACCAAAATAGAAACCTCTCATCTCCAACAAGTTGATCCAAAAACTCCACAAAATTAGGCTCAAAAATGTCCAGAACTAAAATTAGAAAGTTTAAAATGCCACCTCTTTTCCAAATCTGCCTAGGAACTGAACTCAAAATGGAAAGTCTTGTTGTCAACTCAAGTGCATCATTTAACTACATTTAAATAACAACTAACTAAGCAATTTATAGAAACATTGCTTAATTAGTTTTTTACAGCTTGCAGTTTCAATATCACAAAATGGAAAGTCTCCCTTGTTACATCATATTTTTTACAATTCACTTCCAAATGCTCTCATTTTTCTTTACCTATCTCAAATATTTTTATTTTGCATCAATGTTTTCAAAAATCAAAATATTATACAAGGATCTCTACTTGATTTTCTACAAAAATCATAAAAATAATTGAAATCCCCATCACATAAAGTGATTCACACTTCAAGGGGACCCTAAAATATTCAGGACTTAGGTGAAAATAAAGGGCCTAAAGTCATTGTTCAATTTTTCCTAAGGCAAGGATCATGGCATCAAATGTCTCTAAGGCATTGCAAGGTAAGATTACCCTAATGTGAGGGGAAATGTACATGGTTTTTTATTTTATTTTCTTTAAAAATCAAAGAAAATAAATGCCTAAGGCATTCAACCTAGGCAACACATGAGGCAAGGTGTTAATTAAGGCATTTATTTTTTGAAAAAAAATGTGACTAAAATCACATTCAAATTAAAACATGGGGAAAACCCTAACACAAAAACTGACTCTAAGCATATTTTGATTATCATTTGCATCAGCCATATCGTTGAAAATGGGGCTTTGTTGGGCGCCACCATGAGAGACTAGGGTTTGGAGCAAAGACTCCACCATTTGAGCTCTTTTCTTCTCCATTCTGTTGTTCCTTCTTATGCATTCAATGGTAAGCACTTTTATCTACATTTTGATACATTGTCCACTCCATTCGATGAAGAATAGAAGGCCTAAAGGTCACGACTGTGACTGGTTTTGGATACCTTATGTGTTTTACTGTGTTTCCATTCCTATCCACTCTTTCTGGTGGCCATTGGAGGGTTTGTTCGAGGTTTTTGAAGGCTCTAGCCATGAGCTTTGATGTGCTTCTCCACATCGACATTGAAGTTAAACATTCTCTTCTCACTCTTAGAGGCATTTCACTCTTAAATAAAGCTTTACTCAAGATTTTCTCATAAAAATGATGAAGTTCTATGCGTCCTTTGAGATCGGCCATTACATACGCCGCAACCATCACTGTGTGTTCTCCTTCTTTTCTGTTGAATGTGAAAATGAAAACATTTTTAGATAAATTCTTTCCATTTTATATGGGTTTCCAAAATCCCTCATGGTTGCGGCCTATAGCTTGGTTTCTTCATTTTTTGAAAGCTCCACTTCTAACATAAGCTCAAAATTTTATTGTTTATTCTTGTTGTTTCACTTTGTGAAAAAACCCTAAGTAGGTATTTGAGCTTTGAGGAAAAAAAATTCCTTCCCAGGCCGCATGTATGAGAGCATGAACTAGGGTTTCTATGCATTTTTATGAGCTCAAACTATTTCCTTTATTTTTGCATCTAAAAACTCATAATATTATTGATAATTTTTTTGTTGTTTAAAACAAATGATAGAATTAGTGCTCTGATTTCCAATATATGCAAAATACATGTCATGTTTCCCCTATTCATGTAGATGCATCTTGTTACATGACAAACTGAACATCATTATCCCATTTTCTTTGAAACCCTAGGTAATATGAGAATTGTTCATTGTTCTTGGAAAACAATAATATTTTCATTTGTCCACATTCCATTGTATCTTTTCTTGTTCACATTTAGGTAGTAGCTCTGCTCCACTTAGAAATCTTCCTTAATGTTGCAAGCTGGTATGTTATTGAAGTAACACTTTTATTTTCTTTGCTTGATGCATAGGTCAACAATTGTTTGATTTCTATTTTGCTTGAAATGTATGACACAGTGAAGTTCAAACCCATTTGAAACCTTTTCAATAACTTATCAAGAAAAACATTTCCTCATACCTTTATGCACCTTTGATTGCACTATTTAGATATGGTTACTATGCACTTGCTTACTTTTAGATGCATTGTATATTGATGTGTTTACTCCTTTCAATGCCAAACTTGCACTCAACCATTGTGATACTCCTGTAGGTCACTTTGATGTCTATTATCACTCATTTTATGCACTTTAATTATTTAGGAAAATGCATTTCTAGCTTACTTCCACCATAGTTTTATACTTTATTTGGAACATAGAATCATACAATAGGATTCCCTTTTACATGTATCTATGGAATCAAAGTACTGAAACAACTTAAGCTTTGAAAATCACCTTCATGAGTGATGTTGTTTCACATTTTATTTAGTACCAACACTTAATGCATTGAATCCAGAGTCCACCATGCCTATTTTCCATTCATCCTCTACTTTTAGAAGTTCACTTGCAGCCACTTGTAGACTCACTTCTTGATGGGAGAAACCTCCTTTCGACACTCTTCATGCATTTTTATCTCCTAGACAGCAACATGATGATGTGAAAACAATCATTGCATGGAATATTTTGAAATAAGAACAGTTGTTGTTGATTCTTAGAAGTTTCTCCATTTTCTTAAGCTATTATTGCTTGATTTGTAAACAAGGTTTTATGTATTCCTGTTCACTATCACATTTTGTGATGATGCACTTGATGATAATTCACTTAAGCAATTGATCCTCTATGATCTTCAATTCATTTCATTGTCAGACTTGACTGTCCTAGATGATCACTTGCTTGATCCTTAATGGCACTTGGATGCACTCCTTTAGATGCATATCTCTTCGAGCAATATTGAGTTTTCTCTTTCTGAAAACCCCTCTGTGGAATGCTGAGGGAAAGCATGTCGGGTCTCAACCCTTGTGGGAGCCCATTTTACCACATGCTTTATGATATTCAAAACAAAACAACAACATGGATTTTCCTATACCTGCATAAGAAACAAACAATGTTAGATTAAAATAATAAATTCAGAAGTTTCTCATGATGCTTTCTCCTTGGTATTCTCTTGTACTTCTCTTGTTCTTGCTCAGTTGATTCAATGCATCATAGACAATATTCTACATTACTGTTGATGGACCATGTAGGAATTTTCATAGTCTAAGGTCTAACAAAACTATCATCCACTTACAAGTTCACTTGGAGCACGTAAGCGTAAAGGAAAGCTCAACTTTGAAAGCAGCTCGAAGACATCATCAAACAATGATGATTATGTTCTTTCTTACATGCTCTTTCTCCTTTTCAATCTTCAGTAGCATAGAATATTCTTTGTGGTTCATTGTTCTAGCTAATCCCACAGCTTGTGTGGGACACTTGATTCTCCCTTTTACTCCAATGAATACAAAACAATACTTGTGAAATACTTGTTCAATTCTACACTTTTCTTTTCTTTCGAAGAATGTATTGAACATTGTGAATGAATGACAAAATGAAAGCACTTCTTTTAATTTTAATGCAATACTTAATGCTAAAAATAATGAATAGCAACTGTAACACATTGCACTTCTTAAAAATTAACAACTCAAATATTTTCAATGGTTAAAATATCTATAGAAATAAAATAAAATTCTTCACCTTAAAATGAACTTTACTCAACCAGCTTTGTCAATTTGAGCTATGTGAAAAATTAATAACAGATAGTTGGACGTTCATACTAGTAAATCCATATGCATCATAAACCTTAGCATATTCATATAGAAATGTATTTTCTTCATCAATGTAAACATAATTTCTCTTCCAAGGTAATAATACCTTAATACCTATTTCAGTATTCTATTTATTTTACAAACATATCAAATTCATGATTTCATTTACCATCCTATTTACCTATGAAGGTAAAAATAAATCAGTAACAACAAGATAGGGTGTGACATGACAAATATAAAGGAAAAGGTGATCCACATGAACATATTCAATAATTTTACATAGATTTCCTTGAGGTTGCCTACAATGGTACATATTTAATGCACCTTTTTCCTTGGATTTTAGGAGGTCAAACTATTGAATGGTTCTCTCATCTACCCCATGGGATTAAAACCTAAGTTCATGATTATCAATTTTTTTTATCACTTTTTATATAACATCAAGCACACAATCTCTATGACTAACTTGTGCAACACAAAACAAAGAAACAATGAATCATTTGCTTCCTTTTTACAATGATGGAGGAATATGGAAAGAAAATTCTTATGGCCTATCCCTAAAAAACAACTTGTGCACACATTTTTCCAAAATCTAAACCAAGAAATGGGATTTCACTTGCAAGTGCAATCTACTAATAAATTTGACAAAATCATAAAAAAAGATAGCTATCAAAGAGGCTCTCATTGAAAAGGTCTTGTCAAAATCTATAAGGAAAGAAAAGAGAATGCTTCACATTCTAATGAAAAACCCCATCTATGGGTGAAAAACAAAAAAAAAAATCAATGATGGCATGGTTGATGTAAAATTTATTTGACATGTATAACCATAATTAAACATACAACTAAACAATCCAAACCAATGGAAATAGGGGTGCTCCACCTTTTAGGAGATGAAGCACACACAAGGGGAAAAGGGATCCCTTCTTTCCTATTTCACTCTTAGTTCATTCAAGGAAACCCTAGAAGCAACAACCTATTGTTTCAATTGAGAGGAGTTGTTACAAGGTCTCCTTGGGTGTGATTAAACAAAGGGGGTTCACCACTAAGTAAATGCTTAGAAAGAAAGAAAATGAAAGAAATGTGCAAAACCTAACTATAGGACCTAGAATATGAAACTCAAAATCAAAATAATAAATTGAGAATGGACAAAGGGGCACTAGGAAAACTAAAGATGCCTAAAACAAGGTCTGCAATCCCAAAATGATGAATTTTGATGTGAATTGAGACTCATGTGCTAGAGTGGGTTATTTAGTCCCAGTTTAGGGTTTTTGGCTGAATCTAGAATCTACAAAATATGGCTAAAAAAGTGGTATATTGGGACTCATACACCCAAGGTGGTGATTTAGTCCCAGTATTAGGGTTTTTCTAAAACTTTGGTATCCTCTAGTGATCTTTTGAAGCTTCTCTCTTGTCCGATCTATGAGTCTAAAACTTTGAATTCTTTCCTATAGGTGACTTTCTGTGAAGATGACAACTTCTTGACAACTTTGAAAACTTTCTTCAATCTTGCAAATTTTTCTTCAAAGGATCTTCAAGTCTCAAAACACCTAGATCTACAATCACACATGTAGAGGAGAGAAAAAAATGTTGTTTTGTTAGTGGATAGGGGTTTTCCTTGGTCAAACCCTGTTTTGGTAATCAAACCTTGAAATGAACAAAAATATAATGAAGGAATGATGAATGAACAATATATAATGTTGCAACTCACCAAACCCTTGGAATAAAGGATGCAATATTGTATGAAATGGCTAGCATGAATGTAGATCTTGACTCTTGATTGTTGATATGAACTTTGATCTTGAATACTTGCTTAAAACACAAAAACCTACATCACAAATGTTAGCTCAAAAACACACATGATGCATGATGATTTTGACATGATGCTTGAATCTTGAACTCTTGAATGCTCTTGAATACTTGAATTGCTAGAATACTTAGATCTTCTTATGATTGCTTGTTAGGAGACTTGTTTATGCCAAATTTCTCAAAATTACAACACTACAAGCCGAAATTAGATCTAGGAGAATAAAATCCCACCAAGAATTGAATTTAAAATAGGTCCAAGCTAAAGTGGAACTCATATGCCAGTTAGGGCGTATGATTCCTAGTAGCTTAATCTTGGCACACAAATTTCAAGAAATGCTAATTTTTATGCCAAATTCAGGATCATGCCCTGAAACTTAGGTGGGACCCATATGCCCAAGGTGGAGTATGAGTCCTAGATCACCAAATTTGGGACACACAACCCAAAAACATGAATTATGATTGGCCATTAAATAAGTGCTAGGATTATCTTCATAAAGATGCATCAAATAAGGCTTGTGGATGCAAAATAGGACAAAATAAGGCATAAAGAAGCCCAATTTTAGCAAGGAGATCCCAAACAAGTGTGAAAATATAAAGGGACACGTGTTTCTACACTACACAATCAAAATGTGACTCTTCCTAGAGGACCACCTAGGCAGAACACCACCCAAAGATGAAAATACAACCCCCTATGGGAGCCAATTGAATCTATGTTAAAGAGAATTGGTCTAATCTAACCTTATCAAATTGCTTGAACTCAAGTAGTACAAAGAACACAAGTTTAAACCATCCTAGTACAAAGAGAAAAAATGTTGTGAATACCATAGGGTCAAAGGCCATAGGCTTCCAGATTGTATGAAATTGAAAAATCTCATTTACGATCTCACTAACCAAAGTGGCATCACCATTGAAGATCGTCCCAATAATTCATAAAACAATGCCAATCATGGCTTTACCTCATATGACTTTGTTCTGGCTCATATAGAAAAAACCAATACCCATGTCACCATCATATCCATTAAAGGAAAAACTCTTGAATGTGTAATCACCACACAAGGAGCCCAATTAACATCCTGTCCTTCATCTAAATATAGCCTTTTGGATTATCTAGAAAAACACTTGCACTGTAAATCTCTACCCTATAACTTCTTTGTACATCCTCCTCACCTAATGATAAATTAAGCATATGTCAAGATACTTTTTTGAAGCACAATCAATCATCCATCTATGTCCAAAAATGACTCATCCCAAAATAATTACATTCATAGTCATAATATATCCACAACACCCATCCATAGACATGATTTATTTCTATTTTGACTTTAAACAATAACTAGTCTTTGCTCCATCCTTTTCATTTCTTTAACCATACTAATCATTAGTAGTCTCTATGTCTCTTTGTTTGATAATAATTAGATGAATGTATTACATATGCATTCAAACATAATATAACATAAACTTTTCATGAAATCATATAACTACAATTCAATTTTACTATAATTAAAATTCATATATTTTTGTAAAATAAACTAAAATTATATATTGATGAAATCTAGAAACTTTGAAAACTTTGAACCTTAGATAAAGAAATGAGTAGAGTTGCCTCTAGTATGCCCATGATAGGTTGGGGACCATCACCATCACCACCAAATAAAGGAAAACAACAATTTATATCTACAATCCTCTTTATACACAGTCAAAAGGTTCTTAAATAGATCAACGATTTGAAGCAGACTCTAGATCCAAGGGTTAAGGGAGATCAATAGCAATGAAAGTCACAATACTAAGCACTTTCAACTAAATGAACTTCATGTAATAAATGGCAGACTTCAAATTGATCGGTCCTCTACATTAAATTCACACTGTCATATTGTCTTTGGAATCTAGAAGCGACTGACTAACCTAATTAGATTTGACATGGCCTGTGTAAAGATGCTACGTACTTTTGACTTTAAAGACTTATGAGCACTAACTAGTTAGGTTTAATGGTGACATGCTGACTTTGTATACGAACACAAGACTCTGACTGTATTCTCACTCACTATGCAATTGAAGTTCAATGACATGATCTCGTTTGACCATTCCACAGACTAACTCTTCGTGGTAAACTGAACTTTGGTTAAATCCCAAGTCTAGAAATGTTGCAGTTAGTCAAGTCTAAAGCTGAGTAAGCAAGTAAAAAGTTGTTGACTGATCATTTGGGTATAGATTCTGTGTAATACTTTCTTGTGGGTCTCTTCCGTCTAAAGATGGATTTTGTTGGGAATCTCAAATGTGAGAGGATGGGTGAATTACAGTTGAAGTGGGTCCTTTGGAATCTATGAAAACGTGCACGTTTCTTGATCATACTACGAGCTCTAAATCTAATAGTTTAGAGAAGAGGACTAAGATCTAATGGCAGACATTTCGTAAAGAAAAATGTTCAATGTTTAACAGTATTCAATAGAGACAATACATGGCTTCGACTGCGAATTAGGCATGGACATGAACTTATAGACTCCTCAGCCTCCAATTAAAGTTAATCCTATTTTAGTTAGTAAATCAATTCTATAAGTTATAATAGATTAGAAATCTTGAATTGAGTAAGAAATTAAATTTGGGTTAAGTGAAAGCTTAGTATTCAAATAGTTTTTGTGGTTTGTGGGAATCTAATTATACATTTCAACAAGTTGAGATCTTAGAATGCAAATGTAGTGTACAACTGTGGTTTACATATATATCATGTAATTTTAAGGATTAGAGAGAAGTGTACACATATTATAAATGTGCAACGAATGTCTAGGTTTCTCACTATTCCTAACAAGGCGGGATTTTGGAGGCTGCAAACATTTTGACAACACTTGCAAGAATGCAAAGAAAATGTACAAGTCTAAAATAATGAAGGCCTTAGAGTTGTAGGGATTAGTTGTAGACTTGCAAAATGTGCAATGGACCTTGATATGAATCATAACCCTTCGATAGGGCCCACTAAAAGAATTTAAATATCGATTACCAATAATGAACCAAATGAGAAACTAGAGTAATAGTGCAAACAAGAAAATGTGACCATCGGACATGACCCATTGAACCAAATGAAAATAAAACAAATAAAAAAGAAGGGGTTCTCAATTTTCCATAGAGAAAATAATGAGTGTTATGCTAGCAAAAACAAATCATGACTCTATTAGTGAATGCTCTAGAGTATTCTAAAATAATGAACACATTCATAGACCTAGAATCCCTATTAAACAACATATGCACAGGTATCCATGAAAATACCAAAAATAATCATCACAAGGAAAATTTTGACATTTTACTTAACATAGCGTGCACTTGGAATTCATTCCCTATTAGGATTTTACAAGGATAAATTAGGACAACTTGGACATTGAGCTATTATTTAACTTTACTTTTAGGTGAATGGGAATCTATTAGAATATTCAAATATTCAAGAACACATGTTCAAAAATTCCTTAGGCATTCATTGCTCCACTACAAGCCAAGGGCTTATAATCCCAAAAGAGATACCATTAGTCCCATACTTCGCATAACTCCACTAGTATTTGCACATTTATTGTCTTGGTATAGATACCCCATCACCTAGATATCAAGTTTTATCATTTTTCTATTTTTTTTCTATTTTTTTATTATTCTCTTTTTATTCAACATCAAGGAATAAACCTCAATTCTTGGCTAGGGATCATGGTGGTAATAAAGAAAAAAATCAATATGTAATTTCTCACATGATATCCTTGTAAGGAATCAAGGTATGTGGAAAAAAATTCCTACACCAATTTTAAAGGGGTGATGTAAAAAAACCTTAAATATAATCCAAACTTATAATAAAAACTAGAGAAACACAATCTTAAACAGATAAATAAATTGTACCATGATACAATGATTGTTGCATAGACAATTGTCGTTGCATGAAAAGATTGACCTATTAATGCCCGATACAACCATCAGAGTTGATGATTCCATAGGAGGTAGTTAAGCCATGTCACAAACCCAAGTGTTACATTGCACAACACAAGGAGACCAAGGGTGCACACCTTGCAACAATCCCCCCAGTGTAAGTGAGGGATTTGAACCCATGATCCAGGCTCTAATACCAATTGTTGCACAAACAGTTATCGTTGTACCAAAAGATCAACCTATTAATGCCTGATACAACCACTAGAGTTAATGAATCCATGAAAGGCAGTTAAGCTATGTCACAAACCTGGGCATTACACTGTATAACACAAGGAGACCAAGGGTGCACACCTTGCAACAATGATTTATGTGGGGAAAACCCTTTTAGAAAAAAAATCTACAATCTAAAAGTTGCATGATATATTACCGAATCTAAAGAGGATTACAATACACTTGCGATGCAATTATTTGCAAGATTAATAACTAGAAATAAACTTGGAAAAAAACTGGCAACATTCCAACAACACTTGTGTACCTACAAATTCACTTATAAAACCACTTCCTCAAGTATTAATTTATAGATCGATGAACAAGCCAAGAAACTATAAATATTTTTCAAAACCATGTTATAAAACTCCCCAAAGTTGTCACCCAACACCCAAATTTGGCATAATTTCTAACCCCACCCATGAAGATTCCTTCTCACTTACTAAAAATAGTAAGTCAATTTGACCCACTCAACATGGGTGCCTAACTTGGTATAATATTTTATCTCAAAATACAAACCATATGATAAAATAATAAAGCATATCATAGCTAGTCACAATTCCAAAAGTAGCTCCCCCATTTTTAGCTCTTATGTGTCATAAGATATCACCATAACTTCTGGTGCAATCACAAATGGAGGGTTCAGAAAGAACAATCCAAACCATGCAGCTTAGATTCAACACAATGAAAATAACACTAGAAAGTATTCTACAAATATGAATCTTTATTGAATTAACAATCTTACATCCAACACATGCCTCATGGGTGAATA
Source organism: Sequoia sempervirens (assembly GCA_007258455.2). Classification (NCBI taxonomy): domain Eukaryota; kingdom Viridiplantae; phylum Streptophyta; class Pinopsida; order Cupressales; family Cupressaceae; genus Sequoia; species Sequoia sempervirens. Next base: position 51,703 of record VDFB02213885.1, read on the forward strand.
ACCAAAGCTCATAGGCCTGTTGCAAGGGCATTCAACATTAAAATTAGCCAAATGCCTTATTATAGTCCCTCGATGAGGTGATGCAAAAAATCTAACTATCTAACTATCACTATCTGAATGATTTCCTTCAAAATGATTACAAATGATCTTGAATATGATTCTCTTGCTCCAACAAAGGTCTACATTGGCCACAAGGGTTTACAGAACCCGATAAATGGTCAATGTGAAGGTCAGCCTCAAAACATAAGAAGATAATCCTTTGCAAAATGAAATAGATTTTGAATCTCCAAGATAGATCCTATTGGACCCAAAATGCTTGTGTGATGTCCCATTAAGCTCTGCATGTTTTGGAATAGGTCCACACTAAGAAATCTAGACCAAGTTGGCCCCAAATGTGCTGACTATGAATTATAGTGAAATTACGAGAGCAATAACTTTTGGTAGACACTTGTAAATGATCTAAAATCTAGATTTGTAGTAAACAATCTCATGTAGATGTTATATCCTGCTCCACAAGTTGAGAAAAAAATAATGTGATGAAATGCGAAATAAAATGTTGAAAGTGCTATAGACTGAAATGCAGGAAAATAAATGTTTTTAGTTGATACAAGATTGCTTTACAATTAGGGATGCTCCTATATCAAACACCTGGGGTTGGAATAAAAGCAAGTCCCTCACTTTCCAAGGGCTAGAGGAAAACCAAAATGGTCCACATCAACCTAAGAAATCCATGATGAATCCTCCACTAGTTTTCCTTTCCACTTCTCCAAATATTCAAGTTGTACTTGTTCCTAGTGCTCCTTTTGGTTCTAGTATCCAAAATTTTCTCAATCTCCTCCAGTTCTTCATGTGGTATCTACTCCTCTAATCCAACTTCTTTTTCACTTCCACTTTACTATCCCTCATGGAACTCATATATGTTTGCAACATTGAAAATAGGTGATATACCCAATGTCTCTGGTAACTCCACTTCATATGCAATTATGGAATCAAACTTCCTTAGAATCTTACATGGTCCAAACTTCCTCATTTTTAGCTTATTATATGATCCAACAAGAAATCTCTCCTTCCTTAGATATACCATCACTTCATTTCCAATAGAAAATTCCTTATGTCTCCTTTTCTCATTTTCCTTCTACTTATACTTACTATTCATGTCCTCCAAATGCTTTTGGTCCTATTTATACAATGTACCCATGAAATATGTGAACTCTTCTACTTTCACACTCCTCTTATTCTCCATAATAATACCTCTTAGCTCTGCAACTCCTTTGGGATGTACTCTTGTGAAAATATCAAATGGTGTATTCCCTATACTTTGTTCACTAAATTATTGTATGCAAATTTTGATTGTGTACCTAGAACTATATCCCAAATTCCTACCTTATTTATAACCAAAGTTTTGCTTACTACCTTTGTTTTTCCATCATTCTGTGGGTGATATGCTGAACTGAATTTCATATTTGTCTCCATCTTCTTCCACTATGTCTCCAAAAAGCATCCAATGAATTTAGTATCACTATCTCGAACCACTCTTCTGAATCCATGCAATCTTATAATCTCCTTGAAAAATAGGTCAGCAACATGCACAATAGGGTATTGCCATAATAATGGGTTACACTGTCTAGGAAATCCTAATTTTTGCTAAAATCGCATATTTTTAGAAAATATAATAATTTAAGCCTTGAAAGGTTCCATTTAAAAGATTTTAATTGAAGATAGTTTGATCAAACCCCCTTGGATAGAACCCCACTTTGGAGTCTTCTCTACACCTATCAAAATGCTAATAAGAAACCACTTTTGATTCACCTTTTGGGGGATCAAATGAATTCATTTAACATATATGTTTTATAAGTATGTATATGTGTAGGATCATAATGTAACAACAAGTGGCAATATGATGGGTATTTGTAGGGTATGTAGCCTAATAACTTTTTTTACAAAAATTGATGAAAATGAAAAGGGTTTTAAAGCAGATTTTAGATTTTCAATATAAATTATGCTTTACTTGAATTTAATAAATTAATATTATTCATTTTCTATTTAAATTACGACTAAAGTCCTGATTGATAGGCTAATCGAAAAACATGTATAGCTTTCAAACGGTATCACATTTTTTGAATCCCAAACATGCATCACATTCCATGCTTCACATACTATAGATTAAAAAAAATTGAATTTCATAAAGTTGACCAAGTTAAGGTATCGACATACAATTTTTTTATATTTTTAAAATTGTAATAAAAATCATAATTAATTATTTAATTAGAAAAAAAATTACAAAAAATATGCATCACATCCTGACACGAGTCCTCTACTTATATTTAAAATATTATAAAAAATATTATCATTTTATTGTGGTTAGTGGTTAGATAGACACCTACTTATTTTTTTCCCCGAAATTTAAGCACGAGATTGAAATTTCAAATTTTCAGCAAATAGATTTTTTAAAAAAGAATAAACCTAGTAGTTTAGAAACTACATTCAATTTTCTATAGATTCTATTCTTACATATTTTTGAAATAATATAGATAACTTATTCAAATTTTTATGTCAAGTTGCCTAACTCTGATTTTTCTGAATTTTTTGCCACTTAAGGGCCTGCTTTTTCTATGATGATCCTGCACATACCCATGTAGTCCTTATTATAAGCTTCCCAAAATGTATAATTTTAAATATTTAATTTAATTATGATATTTATTTTTTATTTGTTGTGAATGTAGGTTTTCACCAAAAATCAAGCTCTCTATTCTACACATGTGGAGAAATAGTAGATTACCAATTTTTTTTTTTGAAAAATATCAATGCTCTTGGTATTGATGTTCTTGATCCAACAAAAAAAAATGATACATACAAAAAGAATTATTTTTTATCCAATAAACCTATGTCTAAATCGTAATTGTTTTGACTTCAAAACTTAATTAAGAAAAAATATTCAATAAAACACTATGAGACCAAATGAAGGAGCTAGCTATCATAGTTACAAATCTAAATTAAAAAAAATAAAAAAAATTATCCTTCATAGAAAAAAGCTATGTGTTATACAGTAAACATCACTCTTTAAAAATGTTGTTTAATGTTAAAAACTAGTTATTGAAGGAGATGGAGAAAGAAATGCAATTTGATTCCATTTTTTTCTTAAACATTTAGAATCTATAGACAAAATGTCACAAATCACTAGTTTGTATCATCTTCAAATTCCTCATGGTTTAGCAGCTATAATTGTCCAACAATGAAGATTTAGTTAAAAAAGTTCAGTTCAATGTGGCAATAAGTGTAACCACCTTCTCTCTTGCCTCCACCCCCCTATTGGCCTAGGCATTTTGCAGTAAAGAGATTTTTATAAAATTGATGGAATCTTTCTTTAATGGTGTCTTGGTCCTTGGTCATAATCCCTTCTTCCCAAATACAACCAATGGCCTCCTTGGCCTCTTTTGACTTGAGGCATCTGATGAAAATTTTTGAGCTTTTATCCCATTGGGAAAGCAAGTTCATTTTTCTCTCCATTTTAGGCCTTGGTCCATGTAATTTTGGATCTTTCTTAGCTACCATTTATAGTAAATCAATTCCCTATTGGCTTCTAAATCCTCTGAGGCATTTTGCAACCTACTCTTAGTTTGGAGTAGTGCATTCTGGAGTTGGTTCTCAACCCTCTTGTTTTCTCTAGCCCTATGCTCACCAACCATTTGGAAGATTTTTTGCCAGCTTTCAATATTTAAGTTTCATCTTTCAATGGGGCTTGAATTTGCATAAAGGCTTTTGTTGATTTCCTTGAACCTAAGACATCACTACTATTGTCCTCAATCTTTAGCAAGATTGAGTTAAGTATGAATTTAGATTCCTTTTTCTGAGGCCTTTCATCCTCATTGTTGATGCATATTTGGACCATGATGGGGTGATGGTCAAACAGTGTCTAGGGTCTAACCTTAAGTCCACTACCAGCC
>VDFB02213886.1:0-16906 GCA_007258455.2 Sequoia sempervirens
ATAGTGTTCTGCAATCTAATTGTGGAAGATTGTCTTTCAAGAGAGGTAGTGCACCTATGCACTGCCTGTGTTGAGAAGTGCATAAAAAACACATCAACATAATGGAATGACCCAAATTTTTTTTTGAGATATGTCAGTTGCTGTAATAAATTATTGTGTGACCTCCAAGACTTCTTTGTTTTTAATGCTTGTTGTTTGTGTTTGCTTAAGAATGATTTTGGAATGGTTTTATCATAAGTTTGCATGTGTTTGATAGTGCATAAATGCATAGACAAGAACATAAAGAAAGAAGAGAAATACACTTGCAAAGAACACTTTCAAAAGCTTAACCAATCTGATTATTTAATAGTAATGTCATAGTCTTTCTTGAACATAATCAAACATCAAATTTTGAGTAACTCAAACTTGATTACAAGTGAAGCCACAATAGTGGTTTATAATTCAAGTGAGGAAGGAAAACTCACAAAAAATGACCTCAAGGAAAAAAAAGTGATTTTGGGTGTTCGTACGAACCTACTAGTTCGACTGAACCCATAAGGGGTTTGCTCGAACCCTAGTTCAAGTGAACCCCTTTGAATTTAACCACCAAAAAACAACAAAAAAATGCATAGCAAAGGGGTTCGTACGAACCCCCCTTATCCCACATCCCCCCCGAGACACAAAAAAAACCTAAATTTGGCACTTGAGGCTTAGGTTGAGATGAAAATGGGTAGTCCTTCAAAACCCATTTGAATTAGGTGGTCTCGAGAATGAGCTATTGAATAGAGGCTCTGGAATTTTAATATGTTTTGGTTTTATTATGTATTTGATTTTTTAAGATTTGTGGAACATAGGTTTTTCATCGAAAATGAAAGTCTCTATTTTGCACATGTGGAAAAATAGCAGATTATAAAAAAAAAATTGAAAAATATGAGTGCACCAGATATTGAAGTCCTTGATCCAATAGAAAAAAAAATTGAATTTAGATATATACAAAAAATTAATTTACTTGTCGCTAATAATACTAGTGTAATTAGACGACTTCAAAACTTGATTAAAAAGAAGAAAAAATATTCAATAAAAAATATCTAACCAAGTGGAAGCACTAGATATCGGAGACACAAATCTAAATTTGAAAAGAATTGGAATTTTATCCTTCATGGAAAAAAAGTTGTGTTATACAGTGTGCGTCACTTTTTAAAAATGTTATTTTTTGAAAAAAACTAGTTTTCGTGGGAGATAGAAAAAGAATTGCAATCTGATTTGAAAATTTTTGAAAAAAATATTTTTAGAATCTATAGACAAAATGTGACGAGACTCTAGTTTGCATCATCTTCAAATTACTCATGGTTTATCCACTATAGGTGCCCGAATGTGAATATTTAATTAAAAATAATAATTTGAGTGTCCAATTTGGCCAAAAATTGTAAACCACTATTGTGGGATCACCCTTATCAATGCCTAGCAACTAATATGTAGCTCTTCAAGAACTCGTCCCTCACCAATGATATAAAGCTATGCTAATATGCTAGAATGAACACTTCATAAGATGTGATAATCAGATTTGTAAGAAACGTTATTATTTCAATCATACCAAATAATATCAATCTCAAATTAAAGGCTTTTAGACTTGGTAGTAATCCCTTTGCAGCCGATTGGTGACTTTTTCAATGAGCAGATACATCACCCTTTACGGAGGCCATAAACTCTTTCCAAACTAGGCTGGGACGTCTCTCTTAACTCCAAAATTTCTGAAAACTCATCCTAAGTTTGAGTCGCACAGTCTGAAACAACCCAAGAGAAAATACACATATCCTCTCACTGTCCAGCTATAGAAAATAACATACAACACCCTACATGGTTGACCAACATCAAGTGACTCCCAAAAGTAAAAGACGACTAGCAGTTGGGGGTGACCTTGAAGAAAAAATTCAATCCTTCACTAAAAAATGCCCTCTTACACTTGTTGGAATCGCCTAAGAAAGGGGCTTCTTAAGAAACAATGCCCAGATTGAAAATAAAATCCACCAACTAGATATGAGTAGAAAAGAGGGTTCAGGCTCTAAATATCAATGCCCAGAAATTAAGAAATTCTCCACCAAAAGTGTTTAAACATCACCCAAATTAAAGCCAAGATTAAAAAATCCAAAACCACAATCCTACATCAAAATAAGATGGAAATCTTCAACGCTAAACTCTATAACCTGCAACTATGAGGCACAAATGAAGCTCTTGTGTGAAGCCTCCAAATCCTCTCCTAATGCGGTCTTCCACACACGAGGAAAGGTGTCCTTGCAGAGGTTTTCATCTCAGCAAGTCAATCTGAACCCTAGAGCCAAGCACACAATATCCAAACATCCTTCATGAAAATAAGCCTCCAACATCCACCTTTATCCAAGTTTCTCCAAATGCACGCTAAAAATCACTTGCTTAGGTATCATTATTTTATTTTTGTTTTGCTAGAATTCAAGGTTGTAAATTAATATATTATATTAAATTTTAAATACATTAGTAAGAAGAATACATTTTGTTTAAATGATAATTTTAATATTGTAGATATGAGAATTACTAGTATTAATGTTACTAATCTATTGAATAAATATCATATTTGCAGCATGTCTGTTTTTTTATGGAACTTAAAGGTAATTTATGCATAATATATTATTTTAAATTTAAATACATTAGTAGGAAGAATACATTGGGTTTAAATGATAATCTTAATATTGTAAATATGAGAATTACTATTATTAATGTTAGCTAGCTTCATACCAATATATGTATATAAATGTATAGAATAATATCAAAGGAGATAAAAAATACTACTTTGTTAATATTATTAGTAAAATAAATAACAAGAATGTAAAAATATATTTTTTATATATTCATATATATAATTATATAATATTTAATTAAGTAAAAAATATAATAATAATAAATTACTTTACAAGATTTTATTAATGATTTCCAATAATTAACGAGAACTAGGGAGTGTGACCATCAACACCAAGGAAAAGTATGATAGAATAAATAATAAATTTTATAATAGATAATATTGAACTAATGATGTTATAACTGTAGCAATAAAAGAGAAATGTTATTATTGTAAAATAATATTGTTATTAATATCAATCTTATTAGATAATAATTAGTGGCAAAAATATTGACATTAATTGTCAAGACAATGTTATCTCAATAAAAAGACTAATGGGTGAGATTTTTTTATGAGCATTAAAAATAGAGTTATTACCATTATCATAGCAAAACTTAAAAATAGAGTTTATTCATCCAAATTATAACTCTAGTACAACCGTCACAACATTGTGATAGTATTAACTTTAGAATGATAATTAATCCCATGTATATTAATGTTTTACTAAATGGTGCATTACGTAAACCCAGTACCACCTAAGTCTAGAGCCAACTTGATTTTCATCTAAGAGTGTGCGCAATGGACCTTGCACACCCAACCTCATTATCCTCACACCCTACTCTTGGGTGGCATGTCACTGGTGATGTCATTTGTACATCAACATATAATGTGTATAGTACATGGTTGTCAATTGTTAATGTTTTATAACCATGTTAAAAAAAATGTTGGGTTTTTTGAGCAATATTTTTTTGGGAAATGACATCAATTAAGGTTTTTTTTATGAATTTTATTTATTGGTAGATGTAAGTGTAACACCCCGCTAGGGAACCCAGAGAACAACACAAATATAATGAAATAACCACATAATTTTAAAAAGATGACATTCGATAACAACATAAATACAAAGTGAACAACTACACATACGTCCTTAGAGTTCCATGACGTTGCTACTTAACCATTCTCAAGTAAGAAAATCACTTCCTTAAACCAAAGACATAATACATAAGGATTGAACATTACAACAACGTATGATCAAATTGCATATTCATAATAAAGTTTAATTACATGTTCAAGATACATCAAGATCATAATACAATAAAACCTCATATAACTATCAAGATAGTATACAATAAAGATGGTGATCATGTACAGTCGTCCATCTCGTTCACATGAGCACGCTCAGTGTCTAACTCCATGAACAAAGTGAATCCAGAAACTTGTTAAGAACAATCTTGTCTCAAGCTATATAACCTGCAAGGGAACCCAATGGAGGAAAAGCACGTTCCTCCCAACCATGTGGTACCCTAAGGTTCACTCCCTCCGTGATAGGAGATAATGAAAGGTCCACCAATCAATCAAACAAACAAGAGAATAGTACATAACATCACATGGCTGATAGTTACATAATGGCATGACTGTATCTACATCTTATGATCACTAACAAACTCCCAGAGGCAACAACAAAACTAGAGGTAACTCTACAAAAGAGACCACAAACATGTATAAGGATAAGAGTGTCATCACACAGTTGTTCTAGGTTACCCTGGTGAATCTTCTTAGATTACCGGCCCTCGTCCTGAGTTACCTTGGCAATCTCTACCGATTCCCGGCCCCTAGATGAACTCATGTGGTACCGTAACACTTTTTGAGAGGACAAAGTGAACGACTAAGACATTATAGCCCATCTCAATCTAACCTTAATCTTTGCAAGAACTAAGGTGATAGGCAAAGCAATCATTTATCTGGATTTATTTAATGAAGTACTACCCAACCCCTAATACATTAAATTAAAGTTTTTACTGGATTAACTAATTCTGATAGGTTACCCTAACAACGTCTTAGGGTTCTGGCCCCTAACGAAAGCCACTCTTCCTATATACAAAACTTCACTATCTGACAACAACAAGGATAGCCATCATGCACAAACAAACTAAATCATGTTCACAACCCAATCATGACTTAAAACATTTTACTCCCATTCACCACATAGGTAACAAAACAATGTGCATGGCTAGCCCCACAATGAATTAAATATGCTAAACTTCCTAACTCAAATAGATTAAACAATTCAATCAAGAATTTCCTAGCCTTTGGAAAACTAAAATCCCATAACACATCAAATAAACTGCCACTTTGATAACTTCAAACAATAAAACTCACAGGAACTTTCTTTAACACTAATCAATATTTAAAGAATAGTTCAAAGAATAATTCTATTTATTTACAATTTAAATACCATATTCATTTAAAACAAAATCTTAAATATTACCTAATAAGACAAATAGATAACATGTTTTTGTTTTATAAAAAATCAATAAGAAAATAAACTTAATATAAATAGAATCATTCAAATATCATCTAAGCATTTTTATTACAACTAATTGTTTATTAATTCACAAAGAAACAAAGTCTAGTTTTTACATTCTTTTAAATATAAACATATACTTTTGTCTTAAACTTATTCCTATGATTAACCTCATTATCATCAACATAGAGATACATATTTTCAATATTAATTTATAAAATCAAACTTAATCTAATTATATTTTGATAAAATATATAGATCTAACTATCTGTTACTACACGCATGCACAATTAGGGAAATACGGTTTGAAAACTAATGTTTACAAAAGCAAATTGAATGACTAAAGATGAGATTTGTTCATAGCTTGACTTAATAATGAGATAACATCAATTATGCAATTCAATTATCATTTGCAAATGAGCCAAAACAACAGATTAGAATAAAATAATATAAAAGGTTGAGTTTCCAGCAATAACTTTTTTTTCCAGATCATCGAATGTTTTAGCGTAATCACACCAAAGAATACGGTTTGTATCTACATGAATATTGCTTAAAATTCACATTCAAAGGTAAGGATAAAATCTCTACAGTCTCTTATGTTCAAGCGTTGCCTCCGTGAGTTGTGAATAGAATCAAAAAGGTTATTTAAATCTATACGCCCTACCATTTTAAAGTGTTTCCGCTGTGACAGGTTGCGTAAGGAAACAAGGAGCTTATTTAAAACTATACACCCTACCATGTTCAAGTGCTTTAGCTAATACAGGTTGCCAATGAATCGGGGAGTTTATTTAAACGCTTGCACCCTTCTATGCTCAAGTGTTGCAACTGGAACAGGTTGCTAATGGAATCAAGGAGATTATTGATGACGCTAAATGAAATAATCTGAAATCAGAAAAATGATAAAGAAGGAAAGTGTTGTCAATGCTAAACAGGAGTTTAGTGATGATAAACACAACCTTAATTCACACCAGAATACTGCGCCACTCTTAAATCTATTGATTGATGATTCAGAACATAACACAATGCCACAATACAAAGAGGATTTGTTGTAACTCCCAAGCAAAACAACTGGCTGGAATGGAGGCAAACTAAAGTCACCAATTAAAAATAACTTAGGCCCTACACAGGCACCGACTAAGGAGAAACAAAACTAGAGATCAAACTTAGAGAGAGCGGATTGGCCATGTTGGAGGGTAAGGGAATGTTTAAGGAACTGATTCCAAAGATAAATTATAGCCAAATACAATGGAAAACATCATAATAAAATTCTACAGATTGAATTCGACTACTGACCAAACCAATCACAAAGTCTAAAAACTAGAAGCCCACCCAATACATATAAAATAATAATAGATATCAAACATAATCATGCCCCAACAAAGGAGATGGATGGCAACCAAAGTTAAAAGAATCCATTAAGCAATTTGCATGGCAACATAAAGTAGAGACTATAATTAGATTGGCTACAGGGGATTTGATAATGGAGATGGATGTCCCCGATCCTAAAGAGCTCGTGATTCAACAAATACAATGTACAAAAGGAAAGAAGATAAATCCAATTCTATTACAACTAGGTTTTAATCGTTTTCTTTTCCTTAAAACTTTTTCTCATCTATTTCTCTTCTAATCGACAACAATATTCTTTTTGATGTTTTTACAGATGATTCAACAAATAGATTCAACCACAAGAAAGATCAAATGACATAAAATTCATATAGAAGCTTTCTATACAAGAAAATGCTAAAGCAAAAGAAGAAAACCTGGAGATAGAAGCCAACACCAGTAGACCTGAAATTCTTTATTTCCCAAGAGCACCGATTCCTTAAATCAATTTCCCGTGAATGAATTTGCACAACCAAAATATTTTTAATTCAAATCCAATTAACTCATGATTGCCAAACTTAACTCAAAGTCAGCATGCAAATCAAATTGATCATCTAGTTCAAACTAAATAAACACTCAAGATAACATTTTTAACTTAAAGTCAAGTTTTCAGATATTCTAATATCTTCTATTGAAACAACTGTTCATTAATATCTTCTTCTTTTTTCAAACAATTTTAAACTTGCACAATAAATAAATAAATATTATATTATGCAAAACTAACAATTACATTTAAATAAATATATCTTTTAATTAATATAATTAATCAAAACCCTTTTAAAATAAAATAACATTATAATTCAATTCAAATATTAAATTATCTGCACATCAATATTTCAATTTAATATTTCTGCATCATTAATTAAATCAATAACTGAACAATTAACCAATAAACTAATTAATCAGTGGATTTCCAACATGACGAAAACAAGTATGACATAACGGAACCAGACGACAAAACAACAACGATGGGTGACAAACAGATACTCGTTCAATGAAGAATGATGGCTAATGACAGACCTGACACTATCTTCAAAACAATATATTTCCATTGGGTTAGGGCACGTTCAAACCTGTCAAGCAGGTGGAGACAATGCCCGGTATCTGCAAATTGCATCCTTCAACATTGTTAAACATATAATCATATATCGACAAACACACCGTGAAGAAGATTCGCATCGTAGTAGGGTACTCACGAGTGAGTTATACTACACTGTCTCCTTCACTAAGACTAACAAACATCATTATATCATAAACAACAATTACATCATGATAACCTCATTAAAACTCAGAAACAACATAAACCATAACACACACATGTCAATCGTAATGTCATTACATGAACATAACCATATGATCATGATGTGAAATATATCATCCTCAGAGTATAACAACTAACATAACATATGTATCCTAACTAAAAGAACTATAATATAGTATCCAAATCAGCTAAACAACTAGCAAACAAACATAAGCAAACTGAAACACATAGTAGCAACTAGAGGGACACTACAGTAAGAAAGCACTAAAACTTAAACTTGTATTGGGTCCAGCTAAATATGTTGTCCACATCAACTTGATATCTCAAAGAACATAATATGTCACATACAAAAAATTTCTTTATAGATCTCACCAATGTGAAATTGTCCCAAAGATCATAATCATCCATGAAATAAATTTGATCTATATACAATTGATTCAAATCTATTTTATGGTAAACTTATGTCTCCCATTTTTACTAATGAAGGAAATGGAAAATCCTTCAACCTTATCATGCCCTATTCTCTAATGTTGGAATTAAATTAGAACTTGGCATCAACTATAATATGCACTGTTCCCATGCTCTAGGTATTTTTAGAGTTTCCATGCCTATGCTTCCCAAAGTAGCTCTAAACCTCCAAACTATAGTGTCATTAGTTTATTATTTGTTGGATAGTATAAACTCTGTGCCATGTTTACATAATAATTTCATGTTAATTGATTTACCTTATATGCTCACACAATTTCTTCAATGTCTATTTTTTTATTCAATTCCATCTATGTTCTTAGGTAGATGTACTCTCACTTGAAATAGTATTACTTCCAATTTTCTAATTGGTGGTTGAATCATACCTTGCACCATGTTGTCATGGGTTATGCCACATATATAATGGCCAAGTTTTATTATTTTGAGCAATAGAGTGCAACACTATAAATTTGGACACCCATTCTTGGTAATTAATCAATGTTCATGACCTTTGAATAACACCTTTATTTTAGTTTGTTAAGATGGTCATTTTTCATGGCACCATCAATTTTCTCTAGCTACACCATGATTTATGTTTGGTGCCTTCCCAAAATATTCCATACCCCTTCATGTAGCCTAAATAGTTTCATGTGTATGTTATTCAAAATATAATAATTACGTTGATTATATATTTGATGGTCAAATTATATATATGCTAGAAAAAAATAGTGACTCCTACTTCATGGAGTGTAATGTTTTAGAAATATATATAATGTTTGTGCTCTTGACACTGCTATAGAGATAAGATGGCATTAAGTTTATAAATTTTATTTAAATCAAATGACAAGGAAGTTCAGCTTACCCCATAGGGATAAACATAGATGGATATTTTAAATGTGAGGAAACAAGAGTCCAAAATTATTGTTAACCATAACAAAAAACAGTAATGTGGATTAAGTGAGTATGGTTAAGTAATCTTCAAGAGCTTCAAGAACATATCTTAGAAATTGATAATCAATAGATTTAGATTTGATAGTTCTGAAGTGAACTTTTAGATAATTAAAAGATTAATAATATAATATTCTTAGACAATCCTTTATGCTTACAATTCATCATCACCATATATGCATCTCAAAGGATCCCTATATAGAAATATAGTAGACTCAACAACATTAAGATGGTTACTAATTCTACATACCAACATATTAATTTTAAAAAGCCTTGAAGTGAATGAAAAAATACTTTTTTGATAAAAACTTATAGTGATTAACTCTATAATTTTCATAGTAATTGCCAAGGAACAATGATTTTTTAGGCCCTTTTTTTGGTCTAATTCTATTAAGAAATATTACAACATCATATGAAATCACTAATCATATGAAATATCTCGTATAAATAAGAATATTTTTTTCTCTAATCTCTACTCAAATTTTTTATTTACATTCAATTTTTATAATCTTGAATTCATATGCATCTTAACCCATATCTACCTGTTTACCATTAAACAAGATAAACATCTTCCTCCAAGAGTATTTATATATGATAAATATTCTATAAAGACATCACCCTTAGTAAATCATGTATTACATCTATCAATATTCTATTTAGTCTAAGCCTTCCCATACCTTTGAAAGATATCAAGTGAATTGAGTGGTAAAGATAGTAGATTAATAGAAAGATCACTACCAATTCCCATAACTTATCCATACAAAATTGATATATAGAGCTTTATATCATGATGTGAAGAGCTCCCATGCTCAAATTCACATTATGAAATGATTGGGTAAACACATAATTGTTATCAAGAGTGCACATAGCATTAGTGCTAATTGTTGAAGTGTTCCTTACCTTCCATTAATTATTAATCTTATCGGTTTGATATGAAAAGTGCTTGAAGCTAAACACCTGCTACCTATCATTTCTAATCTCCTCCCACCTATCCAATCATTGACTACTTGAGCATATTAGATTAGATAGGAACCACATCCTAAATTGCCTTTATTATTTATCACAAATTATTTTAAATACCTAATTTTACAATATAAGCAAGAAAAATAGCTACTTGTTTACTTAAGAGTAATGTTATTGTAAAAATTATAAACCAGTTATTATACATTCTTCTTTAAACTAATCTAAAATAGTACTAACTTATAAACTAGAAAATGGGGTCATATATTTCAATAAAAGAGAAAAACGGTTAGTTTAAAATTCAAATCTCATGTCTAGAATACAAATGATTAAAAGTTGAAAATTTTAAAGCTATTGACACATCATTATTTTATATCTATGTAGGTTATAGATGAAATGGTTATGATACTAGAATTTTAATTATGGGTTTGATAAAATAATATTGGAATGCTTGATATATTTTTGATAAACTATTGATGCTTTTATTTAAGTCCAGCTCTTTTAAAAGATCCAAAGTTTCCATTGAATATGTATTATGTTCCATATTATTTATTGATATATAATCACTTGTATCAAGTTTATATTGATGGATATGTTCATTAAATGATGATTCTATTAAGAAAATATATGAATCTTATATTCTTTCACAAGAAAAGTAATTATATAAGATTATTGTTTTTATGGTCCTCTCCCATCATATATATATAAATTTTCCCTAAAAAATTATAGAAGTATAATTAAAATAATTATTGTATCATTACCTCATTAAAATTTAGTGACATTAAGAAGATTTTACAAATAGATACTTTAATATCATTTGGTAAAGTTAAAACTAGTAAGGAATTTAATTAGGTAATATTTAGTTCCTCCACTTTTTACACGAAAATGTAGATAGTTGTACAAATATTTAGAATTGTATTAAGTAAAACTTGATTATTGACATGGATAAAAAATATCTAAAACTAAATCATATCACCTATTTATAATGAGTGGCTATCACTAATAAATTGTCTAAGAAGCAAGCTTGGAAATGGTATTGCTTAATTTTTTATGGATCATCACTATATAACATGAATTTTTTTCCTTTAAAGAAACATGAAAAATTATTCATACTTGTGATCATGAAAACATCGTATGACCTCCTTGTTAATGATCATTATATTATCTACAGTTAGATTGGTTATATTCTAGATTCACGAGGAATATTATATTCTCATTGGGAAATAACAAATGAATATTGAAAATATTTTTTTTGCACCAAGAATAAAATCTAATTAATCATTGTGTTACTAACCAGTCTAGTGATTTTATTTATATAAAATATATCAAAGAGACCATGTATTCAAAATAAATGGTGTAGGTGTTATTCCATGGATGGAGTAATACTTTAAAAAAGCTATCTTCTATGGTTTATTGATGAAAAGGTTAAAATACCAAAATAACTCTAGAAGAATCAATGTGCCTTTGAAGATTTATGGAACAAGTTTAACTCAATACTAGTAAAAGTACCACCTAACTATATGACAACTAGATTTATTTACATGTGTGCAACAACAATAGCTATAGGGAAGAATTAAAATGGTGACCGTTGGTGAAGAGGTGGGATTTCCTAGTTCGAATTTGAATTCTCTTCTTGGTGGTCATGGTGGTGTGGTTCTTGATGAAGATTTGGTTGTTGGTAAGGTGGTCTCTGATGCAACTATTGGTGATTTACCTATTAATGAGGTGGTCAAAGATTTGGTAGGTGGTGGTTTGGTTGTTAGTGTGGTGTCCTTGGGTGGTTTGGTTGTTAGTAAGGTGTTGGAGATTCCTTTCCCTGCTTTCAAGGACCATGTGGTGGGTCAGGTGCCTTTTAATGTATTGGGTAAGGATGATTCGCGAGGCATTTATACTATGGAGACCATCTTTTCTAACCTATCCCTTAAGATTAGTGGTGTAGAGGATCTCGCTGCCAGACAAAGTAGTTTTGTGGGACCGACTTTTATTTTGGCTCAATGTTGGTTGGATTTATTTGGATCCAAACCTAAAGGAAAAAGTATTTCATATTTTAACCAAGTGTTCTCTTCAATAGATTCTAGTGAAATAATTCTCTCTATCCTAGATTTTATTGTGCAGAAAAGCATTTCCTTGATAAAATTTTTGTTGGTCAAAAAATTTATAGGTCCCACATCAAACATTGAAGTGGTGCATTCATGGGTTCAGAAGAAATGGTTCCTTAAGGGCCAAGTGGAAGTAGCAGTCATGGCTAAAGGCTTCTTCTCATTATCCTTTTTATGTGAAGAGGACTTAATAATGGCCTTTTCTAAAGTTTTGTGGTTAATTGGGTGTTCAACCTTAGCCTTATAACCTTGGGAACCATATATCGACCTTTCTAAATATTTTTTCAACTTAGCCTCAGTTTGGATTAAGCTCCCAAACTTTCCTCTAGAATATTGGAATGAGTCAATCTTTAAAGGCATTGCCAACTCTTTTGGGAACCTTGCTTCTATTGATGACATGGTGGTTTCTAGGAGGAGGTTGGTTTGTGTTAGACTTTGTGTTTTGGTGGAACACAAGGAAAATCTTCCTAAGTTCATCCTTTTGATATAAGAGTTACCTTCAACAATGATATAATATTATGTGGGAACTATGTACTAGAACCTTAGTGACTTATAGGAGGAAGTCAAAGCTAAGGGGGGGATGTAAGACCTCGTTTTGTGGGGAACCCATAAAACCCTAATTTCTAAGGTGCAATATATTAATTAATAGTAGTTACTATGAAATTGATAAATGTTGCAACTATGATTCGAATGTTGAGATATCATGGACTAAAAAGATAAACCCTAAGAAAATTATTCCCCTTTCTCTATACACCAAGGCATGGATATGTTCGAGTAGCAAAGAATTTTAATAATGTATCAATGGATGCAAGGCTCAACCCTATGTGCAATAGATGTTGTCCTTAACTCTTCCTTGTTAGGTCTTGTTATTATGGTTACACAAATTAAATGAATAGATTGTGTAATTTTATTTTATTAAATATTTTATGATTTAAGTCACACAGGGTTGCTTGTGATGCATGCAAAGCGATTCATAGTGGATTGATGGTGAACTACATGGTGAACTCAAAACAATAGGAAGAAGGAATAAATTAAATAATTATGAATTGAAGAATGGGGTAAAAATTGGGTACAATAGTAAAATGTCTTAAGTTTAAATTATCCTTTTAGTGTAGGAACTCAACTATATAATTAATTAAAAAGTGTATCATCTAGTATCTTATATCAAATGAATGCTCATGTACATCATTATTAAAAGTGTGTTGGTTTCTATTAAAAAAAAAGCTTTTATTAGACATGAGGTTAATGGATAAATGATGAAGGTGAGTTGTGGAGCATGCAAAATTAACATTATGCATTCGATCGGATTCAGTCAAATTAGATGTCGCATTAGGACCATTCATCAATTAATCAGGTGCACTTTCATCCATTCATTAAATAATCTCATTTCCTAAGGTCATTTATCAAATAAACATTATCATCAGCCTTTTAATAAATCAAACATCATCACTTTGATTAAATAGATCAAACATTTATTTAATTAAATCCATATTTCATCCTTTTCTGATTTAAATAAATCAAATATTTAAATCCTAAAGGTCAACTCACCTAATCAACATTAAATCAGCATAATCATCATCTATTTAATCTAACCCTGATTAAATGCTAATCCCATCCCACTTGCATTCTCTAGATATCTCCACTTGCACAATAAATCAATTTTATTGATTTATTAAAAAACCTCATTTTCCCTCAACATGACAAGTCAAACATGGCATTTATTGCTGTTTTTCTTGTCCCCCTCTCAAAATTTATTGCAAATTTGAATTCAAATTCTCCCTCTCATGGGAACTCTTCCCAAATCTTGCACAACCATTGACCACTCATCATTTGACAAGTGTCATCTTCTCATTAGAGGATCTTTAGTCCCACATTCACCATCTTGGCCAATCTCTCATCAACAAAATCTATAAAAGAAGGCTTAATCCTCATTCATAGGATCCACAATTTTATGCAAGGTTACTCTCTTGGTTTGAGAAATAATCTTGTTCATCATCTCCATTTGCATTTCATCATTTTAGCTATTAATCAAGGATTGAGAAAGGGTCACTAGCACATGTGACACCAATCCACTATGGAATAGGTAACTTGTGATTTTCTTTCATAATGCTTGTAGCTTTCTTTCATTCTTTGTTGCATGTTTTAAGCATTTTTGCAAGATATTTCATAGGAGTTTACTTTGGTAGATTTGTAAAATGCTAACCCTTGTATGAAGTTTAGTGCTTTTGCAGATTTTTAAAAAGTATGCTCACATATTGGTGCTAGAAGGAGGGCAAAATTTGATAGATGTGTTACTGATTTAGTGCAGATCCAAATTTAGCATGAATATATATGTTACTGACTTTTTTTTTTTAAATATCATCTCTACTGATTTTTATATGCACTTCATGTGTCAAGTCTGTCATACACGTAATTGTTTACTGCATGTCATACTGTGTGTTATACTGCATGTTGTTGATAAACTTTGCACATAGTGACAAGTTTAAATTATGCTAATATGCCTTTTCTGTGCACCCTCAGGTTGCATACTGGTCTATCGGTATTGACATGCGAACTGGATCTTCATAGGCCAATCTCTATTGCTTAAAAAAAAAAAAAAAGTGTCTAAAGTCCTGCGTATATCCATTTTGCACAAACCATACAATGAAGGCATTTTCTGATATTGTATCTTTCTCTATGCATATTGTTTGAAGCCCAAACAACACCATTCCTAGCCAGCTCATCGCAAAATTCTGAATATTTTGTCTTAATGATGCTATCAGTAATGAGGGATAACAGTGCTGTAAGATCATCCTTTACTTCCCTTCATTTAAGCGCCATGGTTGTCATTAGAGCGAGAATTAAAATAATTCTATCACCTTGTTTAAAAGCGTGGTAGAGTAAATGTTACTCTAAAGGAAATTAATTTCATAAATATTATTCGGCTTCATTGGGTATATTTAGGCGCTAGGGAAGACAGTGCTGCTAAGGATGTGACAGTTACCTCATACCCGATACCTTTTTTTTTTTTTGTTGTCATTTAATCCATTTATGATATGATATCTGGATAAGAGCTGAAAAGGACATTAGCATGTATGTTAGCCAAATGAACATCTCTGCACAATCACATTTTGCAGGAACTGGAAACCAATGGAGTGCGTGCGCTGTGAGTTGGATCTCTATGTTTGTATCCAGCAACAAATTTTTGCCAGATATTGTGATTAATCTGAACTTCTGACATATTTGTAGAAATATATATGATGTCTTTGTTTGCGCAAAAAACAAATGGTTTTCGGTTGAGCTACTTTGTTTGTTTGTTGAGTAATTACGGAAGAATCCGAATGCTTCTCTTTGTTGCTTCCCCTAGTCGCCAACAAACCTAGTTCGAGTTAATGTGATTTGACAGTGATTGGGTATTTCTTTGGTAGCTATCAAAATCTGCCGACTTTAACCCAATCCATCTCGTCATTAATGTTGGTTATTTTAAAACCAAAAACATAGAGTAACCAGTTAACCATTCAGCCAATCCAATCAGTCACAAATCTCAGTCACGTTTTGATCATTCACATTTTGAACTACTTGAATCACAGGTGGAGGAGTAAAAGACGATTATCATGGGAATTAAAGTCTACGTATTCTGCTTAGATTTACTCTTCACCTAGACTGCGCACCCCTCAATGCTTCCCATTCTGGACGCTGGAGTTATACCTGCTAAACAAAAAACAGCGCTGGCTTAAAGCTTACTCTATTTTATCCATGCGAATCATTCATTGCATTCCATGAGGTAGCATCTGGATTAATGTATCTTGTTGAAAGCGGCTATTGTTTAGAGAGCTGCGTTTTTTTTGTCTTATATAGGTGGATGCTAGCAAAGTCTTAGAATTCAGCTGTCTGCCTTTCATTAATATTTAAATAGTGTTTATAGCTATTATTCTGTAATTGCTTGCAGTCAGAGAGAAACAGAGGAATAAATGCTTCAAAGGGTAATTTCAAAGATGAGGTCAAAGTACGTGTGAAAAATTGGATGCATTTATTTAAAAGTTTTTAAAAGAGCTTATTTGCTGTTTTCCTTATATGCCTGCTAACGAATGTGATGTTTTTTGAATCTTCAAACTGCTGTGTGGAGAAAGTATGTTCTATTCATTTATTCGAATAAAGTTTTTTGTTCGAAGAGCACTTAATTTAGAGAGCACTTAATTTATACTTTATGAAAGTGAAAGGTGCATCCATTGAAGAATATCACACATTTATGCAAACCTTGTTATGCTTATCATGTGTTGAGTACTCGTTGACTTCAATCTTGTGGAGTATATTGTTAAGATTTAAGTTGTTTTCAAGATGTCATATATACTTTGGATTATGCTTAGAGTTGCATGACTAGTATAAATTTTGATAAAGCTATAAGTTTCATTTGATTCTTTGAACCAAGTCTTGTTTCTAAGATTCTATTTTGTGTTAATAGGTAAAAAAGTGAAAGTGGATTTCGAGATCAAACATTGGCCAAGGTACCAAAAAGTGAACAAGGGCAAGTAAAAGGTACAAAAGCAAACGAAGGCGAAAAGGTGCAAGGCGAAAGAGAAGGCTATCAAACGAAAACGAAAGGAGGAGGATTTTTGTTTGAAAACACAATGTGTTTTTTTAACACTTTAAATGTTTGA